>JADRCD010183325.1:0-40188 GCA_019843815.1 Montemys delectorum
TTTTTTTAAATTTGTAATTTGGCAAGGAAGGGAGCACAGGTAAGGTTGAAGTTGCAGTTGTGGTGAGGAGAAAGTAGCTGTAATTGTTAAACGCTTTATTAAAGTGAAACCATGCATTCTTTAATCTGAGGGCACCGACCATCACATGTTTGATCTTGTGTAAATGCAAATCAACTTAGAAAGAGAGAACCCAAACTGAGAATTCTCTTTGTTTGTTTTGTTTTTCGAGACAGGGTTTCTCTGTGTAGCCCTGGCTATCCTGGAACTCACTCTGTAGACCAGGCTGGCCTCGAACTCAGAAATCCACCTGCCTCTGCCTCCCAAGTGCTGGGATTAAAAGCGTGTGCCACCACTGCCCCGTGAACTGAGAATTCTATTGAATGGATTCCACAAGGAGAGCAAAATAGCCTAGGCAAGTGTTTTCCTAGGTATTTTTTGCAATCCATAATTGTAATAAAATACTCTGTCAAAGGCAAGGTAAGGAGCACTGGCCGCCACTGCCTGAGGGACACAGGTCTTCGTGGTAGGGAAGACATGGCAGTAGGAGCAGAAGGCTAATGGGATAAAGGAGAATGAAAAAATAAAAGACAACGGACTGGAGAGTTGGTTCAGTGGATAAGAGCAGTTGTTGTTCTTGCAAAGGAGCCAGGTTCGATTCTCAGCACCCCACATAGAGATTTATCATTTCCTCAGGCACCAGGCACATAGAAGGCATGCAGACATACATGCAAACAACACATTCAAACACGCAAAATAAAATAAATCTAAAAAGAAATATCAAAAAATATTTAAAAATAAGAGAAGTGAGTTGAAAATAGGTGCAATGGGAACTTTAAGCTTGGGTGATTGTGAGTGGTATGTGTGTGTGTGTGTGTGTGTGTGTGTGTGTGTGTACTACAGGATATGATGATTGTAAATATGTGCATGTGTGTACTACAGCATGTGATTGTGAATGTGTGCACTACGGCATGTGATTGTGGATGTGTGCATGTGTGCACTATAGCATGCGATTGTGCATGTGTGCACTATAGCATGTGATTGTGAATGTGTGCGTGTGTGTACTATAGCATGTGATTGTGAATGTGTATGTGTGCACTACAACATGTGATTGTGAACATGCATGTGTGCACTACAACATGTGATTGTGAATATGTACACTACAGCATGTGATTGTTGTCAGGAGCAGTGGATAGCTGGCCCAGGAGCTTCCAGGGATTCTCCTGTCTCCATCTCTGTGGAGAGCTTTTGGGGCCGCTTGGTGGGAATTTGACATCAGGCCAGGACAAAGAAGTAAGCTCAAGGCAGGAATCTGACTTTGGGCTAGGACTTAGGAAATCAGGCTCAGATTAAGAATACTTGCATTTGTGTTAATGCTCAGCTGAGGCATGTGTGGCATTCCTTTTGTCTTGATCATCCTGGTTGGTGTTGACACGATTTTGTTTATTGCCTTGACCTAGAACTGATCTTATTATTTTACATATACTTAAAGTGGTATAAAAGCAGACTGGAAAAAAATAAACCTGCTTTAGCCTCAGGACTGGCTGGAGTCATGCTACAGCGTTCTTTAACTGTCTTTTCTCTTTTTTTTTAAATATTTTTTTTATTTATATGAATACACTGTAGCTTTCTTTAGACACCCACCAGAAGAGAGCGTTAGCTCTCATTATAGATGGTTGTGAGCCACCATGTGGTTGCTGGGATTTGAACTCAGGACCTTCGGAAGAGCAGTCAGTGCTCTTACCCACTGAGCCATCTCGCCAGCCCGTCTTCTCTCTTTTTAACCCTCAGTCCTGCTCTGGAGAACCTGTTGACTGAGTTGGCTTGGTCACATCTCCCATCATCCTTAAGGGCACTAGGATTATACGTGTTTATTTGAACTACACATGTAGCCTTTACGTAGGTTCTGAGGACTTGATCTCAGGCCCGCATGGTTGCATGGTGAATGCGTTTCTGCACTGAGCCACCTGCATAACCAGTCATTCACAGTCGAATTAACTTACTGAGTAAATCAGAGGGCTTTTCTCAGTATGAGTGGTCAGCATCCAGTCCTTTGGAGATGTGAGCAGGACAAAAAGAGAGAAGAAAGCTGGATTCACTCTCAGACTGTTCGACTGGGATTTCTACTTCCCACCCTCAATGCTCTCAATGCTCTTGGTTCTTAGGACTTCAAAGCCTAACTGGGCTCTAGACCATCAGTTCTCTGATAATGAGGACTTCAAACTGGATCTCAGGTCTCCTGAGTCTCTAGGGGACCTTCTCAGCCTCCACACTTATAGAAAAAACATATATAATAAGTTATAATTAAGTAGAAATGATCAATATGTGATTATAACTCTATTATATCCAAATATATAATATACTATATCAATGTTGTCTTAGTCACTATTCTGTTGCTGTGAAAAGACACCATGCCCAAGACAACTCTCACACAGGAAAACATTTAATTGGGGGCTTGGTTATGGTTTCAGAGGGTTAGTCCATTATCATCACCGTAGGAAGCCTGGCAGGACATGGGAAGACATGGTACTGGAGAAGTAGCTGAGAGTTCTACATCAGGATCTGCAGGATATGAAGAGAGAGACTCTACATACTGTAGTATATACGTCTTTCTGCATTTCTCCCTCTATATGTGTATATGAGTATGTATATGTTCATACTCATACACACATATCATATGTAGATGATTATATTTTATGGTAAGGGGTTTTTAGGTTCTTGATCTCCTAATCAAGGAATCAAGCCGGGCAGTGGTGGCACATGCCTTCAATCCCAGCCCTTGGAAGGCAGAGACAGGTAGATTTCTGAGTTCAAGACCAGACTGGTCTACAGAGTGCCAGGACAGCCAGGTCTACACAGAGAAACCCTGTCTTGAAAAAACAAACAAACAAACAAACAAACAAAGAAGAGATCAAAACTAGGGCTGAGTGTTGTAGCTCTCAGGAGGCAGATGCAGGTGGCCCTCTGTGAGGTCATGGTCAGTCTTGTTCACACACAACAAGTTCTAGGCCAACCGAAGGCATACAGGGAGACCTTTCCTCAATAAATATTGAGCCTGTTTCTAGAATTGGGGCCTGTTAAATGCTCACACAGTAAAGAAAAGCCAAAGTGTGTCTGTAAGCCTTCTCACCAGTAGGTATGTGACTCTGGGAACTGGGCTGTATTTAACTTCCAAACCACAGGCTAATCTGAGTTCACTTCGTCATTCTGCAGCCCTATAATGTCAGGGTTCTTCCACAGTTAAAGAGGGGACAACTGCACACAGCCATTAGGAAACCAAGTCACACCCACAGCCATCAGCATTCTTGAAAGCAGCCAGCTTTACCAGCATCTACTGCTGCCACACCAAACTGTCGAGTAAACTCATTCCTGGTTGATTTTTATCTCTCACCATGCTTTATGTGTGTTTGGGGAAACCCACCAACTAAGAATAACTTTTTGTTCCCTTTAATCTGAAAGAGTCCTGGGGTGAGCATCTTTTCAAACCACACAGTTCTGTTGCTTGATAACTGCAAGCTGCTGGTTCCGGAGCATGCAGGACTCTGTCACACAAGTAGGTAAGTGGAAGAGAAGAGAGACAGCAGGGCTGAGCTAGAGAGGAAGGCCTTCCCTCTTGCTCATTGTGTTTAAATCTCCAAACCACAGAACTCATAACACAATCCATCTTGACTTTGGACACTGCCTTTTTAAATATGATAAATCAAAAGAACTGTTTGCTCTCTTCCAAGTGGGGATAATGCTGGGGTGTTCATGAACAGCCTCTTGGCTTTTTATCCATCTTGGGAGCTGAGTTTGGGAGAGAACTGCCACAGAGCAGTCCTTTACCAGCTGAATACACACAGCCTCCTGGAGCTAAGACTGCAAGGTGCCGCTGAAACAGAGCGGGGAGTAGAGCAGTCACAGGTACGCTGTACGCCCTGGGAAAGGCACGTATCATAATTTCACCCATGCACCAGAGCGTTAAATGCCTAACTTGAAACTTAAAACAAGAGGAAGTACAACTGAGTGGGAGACTCCTAATTCAGCTCAAATTCCTCCCTGTAGGACCCAGGTTGGGACTGGGGTTTTTTTTTGGTTTCTTAATAAAGGAATAAAAAGTAGATCTGGGCTTGGTGCCTCTTAGGAGGCAGAGGCAGGTTTGATCTCTGTGAGTTCCAGGCCAACCTGGTTTAAAGCTACATAGCAAATTTGAGACCAGCCAGGCCTACATAGTGAGACCCTGTCTCAAAACACAGAGAAGAGAGAGAGAAGAGAGAGAGAGAGAGAGAGAGAGAGAGAGAGAGAGAGAGAGAGAGAGAGAGAGACTGAAAGGGAGCAGAAGCCACAGGAAGTGCTCTCTAGGCTACAGTCTGAGGTCTCTTTTTAAGCATTTTAAGGGAAAGGAGCTAGTTTAATTAGGGTGTGTAAGAAAAGCTATTGAGCATTTAATGCTTGGTGAGCTTTTCTGTAGGAGTTTGGAAGATAAGAATGTTGTGGTGGGTCTCAGTGGATAAGAGCACTGACTGCTCTTCCAAAGGTCCTGAGTTCGGATCCCAGCAACCACATGGTGGCTCACAACCACCTGTAATGAGATCTGACGCCCTCTTCTGGTGTGTCTGAAGACAGCTACAGTGTATTACACTGGAGTGAGCAGCCATCTGTACAACTACAGTGTACTCATACACATTAAATAAATAAATAAATAAATCTTAAAAAAAAAAAAGAATGTTGTGGTTGTTGCAGACAACAGAAGCGTGGCTTATGACATGTCAGAGGGAAGTTTAAAGACTCTATAAGGAACATTTCTTATTTTGAATTAAGATCCTGTGGTTCTGGTTAGCTGGGGCTGATGAATCAACTGTGATCAACAAGATACAAGAACAACTACAGCAAACCTGTGCCTTGCTGGGGTACTTGATGTTGGTTGACTGGATCTGAGAAATTCGTGATGATTAAGAAGAGACCAGCATCACTGAGCTGAGATCATCCGGGAAGTCTTTCCTGAGAATCAGCACACACGAGCTACGTTCCAGAAGCAACTAGTTAAAGTTGTACCTTGCTCTGGCAGCAGAACTTGGTAGTGTAAGAGTCACCCAGGTGGTACTTTACCTTCATTATTTGGATTAGAGGTGCGTAATAAGGGCGTGTCTGTATTACAGCCAGAGGAATTAAAGGTGAGTTAAGAGCTGAGCCAAACCACAACTAGAAACAGGTTTTTTTTTTTTTTCTTCAGTAAATAACACAATCTCAGGTTTCACAGTATAATCTAATATCCTGTAACAGGTCACATATTCATTCTTCTTGCTGCTCACAGAACTCCCCCATAATGCGTCTGATTTTAATCATATGCACACCCAATTACGCATAGGCATAAGAGGTTTCTCCTTAAGTTTACTTACGCACATAGTTTTACCTTGCTGCATATGCGCCCTGTTCACTATACCAGTTCTGGCTGGATCAACTTTTTCATTCTTTGTACCCAGGTACAATTGGGAATATATCTGAATAGAATTTGCATAACTTTGATGGTTCTTAGAGGCAAGGAAAATCATAGTATTGTTCAGAGAAGAAGGGACCAGAAGCCTGCTGTGGGTGGGAGCTGGAGTGGGAAGGTTGAAGTTACTAGAGCCAGTGTTTAAAGAGAACTGTGTATTCATATTAAAAAGAGGAAAAGAAGTTAAAGTGTCAAATGCTTTACTTAGAACCGGAGATGAAGTGGCTCAGCAGACAAGAATACTTGTTGCTCTCGCAGAGGACCCAGGTTGGTTTTCAGCACCCACACAAGACAGCTCCAACTCCCTGGGCTCCAGGTTCAGATTATCCAATGCCCTCTGTGGACCTCTGAGTTTAAGTGCATGCATGCAGCATATATAAATACCCTCAATTAAACACATATGGACATAAAATCAAGTAAATAAATCTTTACAAAAAGAAGTAGACTGGGAGCTCATAACCTGAAGCAAATCAAGTCCCAGATTGTCAAACTATTCCTTACGCTTGCCTGCCTCAAAGCCATGGGATTCTTCTTGGCTGGACTAGACCTACCTTATTGGCCTCCGTTGCTCTAGTCAGGAAGGGAGCTACAGATATTCAAGTCTCATTGGACTGTGCACTTAAACGAATGAATGGCATGGTAGTTACGATCAACTGCATGATGGGGAGTATGGTCTCCTGGAATTCATATAGTTAGAAGCGCCAGCCTTCTAGTACTTCAGAGTGTAGCTGAGCCTTCCAAGATGGGCCTGTGAAGAGGTCACTAGGGTGGGTTCTGGTTAAATATGACTGATCTCTTTATAAAAAGGTGAAGTTTGGATGCAGATGAGAGAGGCCATTTAAAGACATGAGGAGAAAGTGGCCACCTGTGAGCTGAAAGAGAAGCCTCAGAAGAAACCAGCCCTGCAGACAGTGTGACTGGCTGTCTACACCCCTGAAATGTTAAATGACAACATTCTAATGTTTAAGCCTCCTGTCTATAGTAGCGTGTTATGGAAGCTCAACCTGGCTAATGTTACGCATCAACTTGTCTACCTAGTGCGTCTAGCTATTTGGTCAGACATTACTTGGGCTTAGTCTGTAAATATGCCTTTGTGAGACTCACATTGAATGAGTGGAATTTGAGTCAGGAATATTCCACATAAGTGGATCTTATCCAGTCAGTTGAGGGCCTGGGTAGATTAAACCCTGACCTGCCTTGAGCAGGAGGAAATTTGCAATTGAACTGCAACCCTTTCCTGGTCTCCAGCATGCAAGCTTACACTACAGACTTTGACTGGTTATTAACAACAACATGAGCTATTCCCTTAAAATAAATCTCTTCCCTACTCTTGCTTTTCTTCCTTTCAATATCCTTTCCTTTCTGTTTACTATGATTATTATTATTATTATTATTAGTAGTAGTAGTAGTAGTAGTAGTAGTAGTAGTAGATGTGTGTATATATGCATGCATATGTGTGTGTGTATGTGTGTGTGTGTATGTGTGTGTGTGTATACACACATGCACAGGTAAATACAAGTGCATGTTATAGTGAATGTATGAAGGTAAAAGAGCAACTTTTAGCAAGAGAGTTCCTAGGACTAAGCTAAGTCATCAGGCTTGTAGAGTAAGCATTACATCTACCAAGCTATTCATCATCATCATCATCATAGTCATTGTGTCATCAGTCATCTATGTCCGAGTCGCCACCACCCCCACTGCCACCAACACCATTTCTCTGAGAATTTTGTGCAGGTATTTTCACATTTACCCCCTCCAAAAGCCTTCTAGATCTATCCCCTTTTCTACCAACTGTCCTCTTCAATTCTTTTTGTTTCTCTCTTTTTTTAAAAGATTTATTTATTTTATATATGTGAGTACACTCTCACTTTCTTCAGACACACCAGAAAAGAACATTGGATTCCATTATAGATGGTTGTGAGCCACCATGTGGTTGCTGGGATTTGAACTCAGGACCTTCAGAAGAGGAGTCAGTGCTCTTAACCACTGAGTCATCTCCTAGTGCCCTTGATTCTTTTTCTTAAACCCATCAAGCACACTTAGTGTGCTGCTCACTCTGGGCTATCTGACCCTCCAGTGGAGCATGGTCAGTCTACTAGGGATGTCACCTTTCAAGAAATGACTCTCCCTCTCCTGGCAGCTTTTAATTGCCAATATCTACTTAGCTACTCATGAGACAGTGTGCCCATTTCTGCTCTTGTGTTCAGATTTTGTCTGGATTGAGCTTGTGCAGGTCTTGTACATGGTTGCTGTCTGAACTGCCATGAGTTCACATGTGCAACTTCGGTTCTGTATCTAGAAAACAGCTCTGAACACTCTGCAGAACTCTTACTCTCTGCACCTTGACCGTTTGTGGGTCTCTGTGTTAACGACAGCATGCAGCAAAAGAAGCGTCTCTGATGGAGGTTGAGAGATGCATTTATCTATGGGTATAGTGAGGCATTAGCAGAAACTAGCAGTAGTAGGGTCTCCCCTGGGGCCTATGGCATGTCTCTTTACAGGTTCTTGGCCCTGGGATTGGTGCCAGACACAGGTTTCAACTTCTGAAGCAAGCTTAAATCCAATCAGAATGTGGTTGGTTGCTCCTGTGAGATCCTGGCACTATTGCACGAGTGGGAATATATGATCATGGTGGTCAGGATTCACAGATGAATAAGGCTGGCAATATGACAAGTGATAAAGGGATAAAAATAGAAAAGGAGGAAGCCAGATGTACGATATGATTCTGTAACACAAAAGACCCCAAAGGCTCTGTAACAGGAAGTCTTGAGCTAAAGTCTGCTTTAAAGTCTAAGGGTTTGGGTCTTTTCCAAAGGTGAATACTCGACACTCGGGAACAGATGACAAAGTAAATACTCAGAGAAAATGAAAGTAAGCATTTATTGAAGCCCGGAGAAGGTGCCCTTTGTGATGGGCAGGGTTTCCAGAGGTGGTAACCACCAAGTGGCCTTCGAGTAGGTCTTTTTATAGAGACCTTGGGCTCTCTTCTCCTCCTCTTTCTCTTTCCCATTATTTAATCTCATTGGCCTGGAAGGTCCTTGGCCCAGGGAGATAGCAAAGGGGAGTGAGGTTGGCTCCAAGCTGCAAGGCTCACGTGTTATCTCTCTTTATGTAACAGCTGCTCCCAGGGAATTGCTATCTCTCCCTCTGGACTTGTCCCTGACAATTTCCTTCGAACTCCTCAGGACTCCACCAGAATTCAGCACTCTCAGCAAAGTAGCAGAGTACAAAATTAACGTACAAACTCAGTTGCCTTCTTTTATGCAAATCACAAACTGTAAGACTCTGTGAGACCCTCAGAGAGTCTTAGCCCCAATGCGCTACCCACAGATCACAGCTTGACAACGGATCGCTACAATAACATGAGGTTTATTGATCCAACGTGCATGGCCAATGCATGTGGGGTTGCTCATCCAAGTTGGAAGAGGCAACCCCAACTCAGAAAGCACACATCTTTTATACTTTCCAGAGGCAACAGGGCTAGTTGGCTTATTCTGATTGGTGCAGTATCAAACCAAGGATCTCTTCAGGCATTGGTTGGCTTGCTCAAGGGGGCTGTTCTTGGCTACATTTGCCCCCTTACCTAACTCCTGTACCTGGCAAGCCCCTGGAACGGGTCGTGCTGGAAAGTCCTGGAATTTTTGTAAAGTCAGTGTGTTCTTGGACCCCAGTACAGGGAGGGGTATAATATCTAATCTTGTTCTTACAGGTTATGTTATGGTCAGCTTTTAGTTCATCCCAGCCCTCCTGACCTTAAAAACTTTGTTTTTCTTATACAAGAAGATGTCTCTACTATAGGCAATTTTGGCTTATTATTTCTTTCTCAAAAGTCTTGTTTTTACCTTTATTTCTACATTCTCAGAACTCTGTTTTTCACTTTATTACTTCAAAACAACCAAGGAAGACATCACAGAGACAAACTCTGTCATAACAGCCTTAAATTCATTGAAATAAACCTAACCAAGTGAAAGACATTGAAAAAGAAATGAAGATACAAGAAGATGGAAAAATCAGTCATGTTCATGGATTGGCAAGGTTACTACTGTAAGAATGGCCTTCCTCTACCAAAGACAAATTACAGATTCAGTACAATAGCCATCAAAGGCCCAATGCAATTCTTAACAGGAATTGAAAAAACAATATTAAATTTTATACAAACACACAAAAGACCCAGAATAGCCAAAATAACCTGAACAACAACAGCCACAGCAACAACAACAACAACAACAACAACAATCTGCTGAAGATGTCACCATTCGAGGTTTCAAGTTACACTACAGCACTATAGTAATAACAGCATGGTACTGGGATGAGAACAGAAACATTGGCTACTGGAGTAGAATTTACAACGCACATATAAGCCTCCACTCCTACAGCCACATGGTTTTTGACAAAGAAGGCCAACAATCCACACAGGAAAAAAAAGATCACATCTTCAACAAATGGTTCTGGACAAACTGGGTAGCTACATGTAGACGAATGAAACTTGGCCTCTGTCTTTCATCTTGTACAAAACTCAACTCCAAGTCAAACAAGGACCTTATATTATTTTCTTTTCTGTTGCCATGATAAAACACCATGACCAAGGCAACTGTTCTAATACTTTTCTAAAATACCATGACCAAAGCAACTGATAAAAGAAAGCATTTAATTTGGAGTTTATGGTTCCAGAAGGTTAGCTGTAGGCGTAATGTTTTTGCTCACTGTGTCTTTAAAAGATTACCCTTGTATTATCCAAATGCTGATTTCTCTGTCCCCGTATCTTTGTTGCAATCCAGACATGGCATTGTACTGCTTATTCCAAATATCTCCTATGTCAAGTTTCTGTAAACAGTGCTTAAAATTTACTCTACGCCTTGTCAATTAAAAACTATTTAGGCAATGGCTGGGCAGAGAGAGAGAGAGTAGGGCGGGACTTCTGCGAGCCAGAGGAACAGGAGAGAGGGAAGAGTAAGGGGGATTCAGCCACAAGGAGGGCAAGAAGAGCCAGCATGGGAGAAGACACCTGAAGCCCAAGAGCAAGACCAGTATTGAAATGTAAGTGGCTTGGCCATTTTGGCTGGGAGGTGGCCAGATTAGCTTAGAGGATCAGAATAGATCAATGACTGCCCAGATTTTGTGCTATAAGGTTGTTTAGATAAATCTAGTAGTCTTAGTCTCATTGATTTGGGACCTGGCTGGGGGGGCGGAGGGGTAAGAGAAAAACTAGACAACCTTCTAAAATTGCCATTGCAGTTAGCTCATGACAATCATGGCAGAAAGCAGTAGGCAGGTGGCATGGTGCTGGGGCAGTAGCAGAGAGAAAGAGAGAGAGAGAGAGAGAGAGAGAGAGAGAGAGAGAGAGAGAGACAGACAGACAGACAGACAGAGACAGACAGACAGAGACAGAGAGATAGATAGATAGATAGATAGATAGATAGATAGATAGATAGATAGGGAGACAGAGAGAAAGACAGAGACAGAGAGAGACAGAGACAGAGAGAGAGGGAGACAGAGAGACAGAGACAGAGAGAGACAGAGACACAGACAAAGACACAGAGACAGAGAGAGAGAGAAGAGAAGAGAGAGAGAGAGAGAGAAGAGAGAGAGAGAGAGAATTAGGAATGGCTCAGAATGGCATTTGAACTCTTCAAGTCCATTGTCAGGGACACACGTCCTCCAACAAGGTGACACCTCATTCCCAAACAGTTCTACCAACCAGGGATGGAACATTCAGACATGTGAGTCTATGGAAGTCCTTCTCATTCACACCACAGCACTCTATAGAAGAGTTCATTCGGGCTCATAGTTCCCGAGGGCTAAAAATCAGTCACCGCCGAGGACCATAGCAGCAATGGAGGCATGCAGTACTTGCCCAGTGTACATGAAGCTCAGGGGCTGGCTACCAGTCCTGCATAATCAGAGTGTGGTGGTACACGCCCATCATCTCAGCGCTGGAAATCAGAAGTTCAAGGCCATCCTTTGCCATGCAGCATGCTCGGGGCCAGCTTGGAAAACACGAAACTCTTTTTAAAAAGGGAATTTAGGGGCTGGTGAGATGGCTCAGTGGGTAAGAGCACGGACTGCTCTGCCGAAGGTCCTGAGTTCAAATCCCAGCACCCACATGGTGGCTGACAACCACCCATAATGAGATCTGATGCCCTTTTCTGGTGTGTCTGAAGACAGCTACAGTGTACTTCTTTATAATAATAAATAAATCTTTTAAAAAAAGGGGGGGGGAATTTAATATATCCCTGCTATTTTTCTGTCATTTTTCACTTATTCATTGATTCAGTTCCCTTGCAAGCTTTTACTAAGAACATGCCATACCCAAGGGTGAGACCACATGTCAAATATTTCAAAATACACAAGCAGACTCATTTCGATTGTGAGATGTTTAATTGTAGCAGGGAGCTACCGTGGTGCACTGTGATAAGGGATTCTACAGAGTAGACCTTGAACTGTTTGTATGCATTATTGCTGGGCCCGAGGAGCGGAGTGGCAACATAGGCTTCTCCAGCCCTCAGAACAGCCCAGCCAACCCTTTACTATCATCCCCACTTGGGACACGAGGAAGATGAGCCTCAGAGAGCTTATATAATCTGTCCAAGTGTCAGGGGAAGGAGGAGAACTAGCTCTGAGCACATCTGACTCCAAAGGCCGTAGGCCTAGTGTGTTTATAGTCTGCTGTTTCATGGTTTCTCAAATGGGCAAGCAAAGAAGTGTTCACATGACACACTCTTCACATTTTACTTTGAACTTAGGATTCAGATCTCTGAATTCTGTATCATTCAGCTTAGTCTCAATTAACTTTTCCCTACCCTTCCAAGAATTCCCAGAATTGACAGTAATAACAGCAACAGGTCATGCTCACTAAACACCCGCTGTGTGCTAAACACTTGCTACTTGGTATAGTTCTCATCCCATCTTCAAAACCTGATGAGGTAGGCTGTGGTGTCGTCCCTGTTTCATAGAAGAGTAAACTAAGCCTTCGAACATTTATTTTAAGTTATATGCTGCTCAGTGGCAAAGCTGAGATTTGGCTCCAGATCTGAATCCCAGAGCAACGTACACTTATTTACTTATTCATGTATTAATCTACATTCATTCCTCTGTTTGTTTATGTTTGTGTGTATGTGTGTCTGCATAAGTTTATGGTTACCACCTGCATGCAGGTACCCATGGAGGCCAGTCGAGGTGTTGGATTATCTGGAACTAGAGTGAGAGGCCGTGGTGAGCTGCCTAGTTCTGGTGCTGGGCCGTCAGCATGTGCAGTAAGTGCTCTTAAGCTCTGCTGCATCTCTTTAGCCACTGTCCTAGCCTCCCAGAACATTTAAAAAATAATTTTGTTGTCGGGCAGTGGTGGCGCACACCTTTAATCCCAGCACTTGGGAGGCAGAGACAGGCGGATTTCTGAGTTCGAGGCCAGCCTGGTCTACAGAGTGAGTTCCAGGACAGCCAGGGCTACACAGAAAAACCCTGTCTCGAAAAACAAAAAACAAAATACAAACAAACCAAAAAAAATTTTTTTTGTTGTGGTAGTTAAAGCCAGGAAACAGCCTAAATACCTGACACTAAGTACAGATTTTCATTAGGATACAGAGAATTCTGTAAAGTGACCCATCTATCTTCTATATCAAAAGCAATGAACAGGGATTTCTCTCATTTCCTGAAGGCAATCTTGTTATTGCAGTAGTGACTCTGGGTAGATAGTGCTGAATTTTTTTTTTTTTTTAAGATTTATTTATTTCATGTATGTGAGTACACTGTCACTCTCTTCAGACACACCAGAAGAAGGCATCGGATTCCATTACAGATGGTTGTGAGCCATCGTGTGGTTGCTGGGAGTTGAACTCAGGACCTCTGGAAGAGCAGTCGGTGCTCTTAACCCCTGAGCCATCTCTCCAGCCCCAATACTGCTGATTTGCACCCCTCCTGAGTTGTCTGGAATGAGGTTCTGGAAATTTGGAGTAGCTCTGTGGTAGGACATTTGGATACCTCACCAAGGGTACTCATACATAGCCCTTTGTGAACGCCGTCTAGCTAGGGGTCTCTAGTGTTCTAAGCCACTGAAGCTATTTGTCTCACTCTTCTTCTACTGGGGCTCAGGTATCTGGAAGCTCTGGGAGAGCTGACTCTCCAGTTGCCGTTCCTGCGGCCTCCATAGTGATGAGTCATCACTATGAAGGATGGGGAGATAGAAGCAGCTGTGTTTCCCTGGGGCCCTGAGTCCTGACGGGTGACTCTTGGGTTTTGGAATGGATTGTGAATTGGGCAAACAATAGAAGTAGCTTATTTCCTTAGTAATGATCCCTGAGACTTCCAGGTTCTGGAGAAATCTAGGCTCAGAGGAGAAGGAAACAGTGCAGGCCCAAGGCTAAGAGTCTAATTGGGAGAAAGGCAAATGTCCTTGACAGAGTACTGTAGATTAAGCCTACGGCAGAGGAAACACAACTTTCAGAATGTCGGCTGCTTCCTGTGCAAGTGTCAACTCTTTGCCTGTTTGCTGGCAGTTCAGCAAACTCAAGACTGCAGTAGAGGAGGCTGGAGTGCGCCTATCTCAGCCTGGATCTACAGTGTGGCCCCAAGCATCGGAGTTTAGACAATAGAATTCACCCAGCCTACCTTCAAAGTCTCCCAGAGGTCAAAGCCAGCAGGTCAAAGGTGAGGTTTAGTCATCCCTGCATTCTCCAACAGATGCACCTTCCCACCTTGGGCGAGCAGGTGGAGAACTCTGCAGGAGAGATAGACGATAGATAGTGAAGGGAGATACGGGTATGTCCTGGAAAGCAGCAAGCTGCAGTTTCCTGGGTCCAGCACAGGATCTGTAGGGTCTATCTTGAGCAATTAGAACAGTGGTAATGTTAGGACAAAATGGCGCACACCTGTATAATCTCAGTTAATTGGGAAGCTGAAAGAGGAGAATTGCCCTGACTTCCAGGACAAGCTGAGGCTAGCTCATAAATTCCAGGCCTATCTTAAAAAAAAAAAAAAAACCCAAAAGCAAACAAAGGGAAGCTGTGTCCTCTGGTGGAGGGAGGAGCATGCCTCAGGGATGTGCAAGCCCCTAGCTACTGTGGTGCAGCCTTTTGGAAGGTCATCACAAAGAGAAGTGCTCAGCACTCAAGGCCAGAATGGTAGCTGGG
The DNA here is from genome assembly GCA_019843815.1 of Montemys delectorum. NCBI lineage: Eukaryota > Metazoa > Chordata > Mammalia > Rodentia > Muridae > Montemys > Montemys delectorum. The sequence continues at coordinate 14,596 of JADRCD010183325.1, forward strand.
GTATAAGGACCTGTGATGTCATCTCTGAGGGACATAGGACACAGCGCCCACTGATCGTGAGGAAAGATCTGGACCAGGACAGGATTGTTCCTGGAGTTGAATAAGAATGCAAGATGGTGTTTGCTGATGAACCATGGCACCTCCACCTCGTGCTCTCCTGGGAATTTTTTTCCCTTAAACACCTTAACTGACCTTCATTAACCTTCGACAACCCCCTGGGTGTCCTCCATATAATGAACAAATAGATGCAAGGATCAATACTACAGATGCAATCTAAGTGTTTATTCAGTGAATTTGCAAACACACAAAGAAATCAATTCAATCCAACAAATATTTGCCAGATAGCTAACAAGTGCCCTTGTGGGAATTCACGTTTGGTTTAGAGGCTTAATTTTTTTCAAGTTTTGATTGACACACAAAACTGTTGACAGTCATGGGTTGCCATGGGACATTTTAATACTCTTCTTAATGCTTTTAATTATAAGAAATCTATTTTCTGTTGACCTGAAACATATATACATGAATGTAAACTTGCAGGAGAAATTTCATGAGGCAACTTTTACCTTATTAGGTAACATACATTCTTCTATTTTCTTCTTTCTTAAGAGACGGAGTTACCTTATGCTGACCAGGCCGGCTTTGAACTTCTAGGCTCATGCGATGATCCTCTCAGCCTCCTGAAGAGCTGGGACTACAGGTGCATTGGGTCATGTCCACCACAGTATCTTTTATTCTGTTCTATTTTTTTTCTCTATTCACCAAGAAAACAAGCAACAATCAATGCTGGCAAGGAGGGAAGGAAAAAGGAATCCATAGGATATTGTTGGTAGGAATGCAAATTAGTACCATTACTATGAGACTCAAAACGGAGAATCCTTGAAATACTACAGTAGGGCAGTGACATGACCTAGTGATATGACTGTCTTAGTCAGAGTTTCTATTCCTGCACAAACATCATGACCAAGAAGCAAGTTGGGGAGGAAAGAGTTTATTCAGCTTACACTTCCACATGGCTGTTGATCACCAGAGGAAGTCAGGACTGGAACTCAAGCAGGTCAGGAAGCAGGAGCTGATGCAGAGGCCATGGAGAGATGTTCCTTACTGGCTTGCTTCCCCTGGCTTGCTCAGCCTGCTCTCTTATAGAACCCAAGACTTCCAGCCCAGAGATGGCACCACCCACAAGGGGCCCTACCCCCTTGATCACTAATTGAGAAAAATGTCCCACAGCTGGGTCTCATGGAGGCACTTCCCCAACTGAAGCTCCCTTCTCTGTGATAACTGCAGCCTGTGTCAAGTTGACGCACAACACCAGCCAGTACAATGACCATTGCTGGGATGTATCCAAAGGGTTCTAAGTCAGCACAGAGGTCTTTACACATCGTCCGAGTTAATTAGAGCATTATCATGACAGCCTACATTAGTTAGGAATCAGCCTACATTTCCACCAACAGTTAATGGGTAATGAAAATACGGAGTATATACATAGTGTTTTATGTGTCTGGGTCTGTGTGAGTGTATATCACATTCGTGTAAATGCCCACAGAGGCCAGGAGAGGGCATTAGAATTAGATCCTGTGAAGGTGTAGTTACAGATGGTTGTGAGCTGCCTGTTGTGAGTGCTGGGAACCAAACTCAAATCCTCCTCAGGAGTAGTAAGTGTTCTTAATCGCTGAGCCATCTCTCCCACCTCTGCAGTGGAGTTTTATTCAGCCACAGTGAGGAACGAAAAGATGTCATTTTCAGGAAACTGGGGATTATCGAATTAAGTTGAATAGGACAGGACACATTCAGAAGTATTACATTTTATTTCTCATCTGCTGGAGGAGGCAGATTAGAAACAGCATTGGAGAAACTGACTAAAATGACTGATACCAGGTCATCTGGAAGGCTGGAGTGGATGTTGTCTAGCAACCTGCTGATCTCTGTGCTGTTCGGTGGAGCCCACCATCCTGAATCCCCCCAAACCCTGAGCTTGGTCTCTCAGTTTATACAACTCACCCTTATGAAAGAGGTCCAGTGTTCTTTGCATCCTCCATCAATAGAATCTATTCTTATGCTTATGACAAACCCTTCCTTCTTAGGCCTTCACCTGAGCTCTGTTTATCGATCAATTAGAACTCATCCTTAATGTAAGCTCCAGGAGCTTTGCTACTTGGCAAGGGAGTTTCAGTGTAGCGATGCCTAAAGTTTCTAGTGATAATTGTCACCCAGAAACCCCTTTCCAAAGTTTTACTGTGCTTAACTGTGTAAAGGAAGTAAACCGTGAGGCCAGAGTATGGAAGCCTGAAGGGTGCTGACTGAATCTCATTCTTTATCTCCCATGGATCCATCTCCTGCTGGCCGTGAGGCTAGGGGTGGGGACACTGAAAATATGGGATATAAATTAAAATCTATGCACTCATGTAATGTGGAAGGAAAAGAAAAGGACTAGCTGAAGGGACAAAGAGTCAAGGGCAAGTAGCAGGGAACAGATATGAACACATAAGAATGTTGTTATGAGACAATTATTTTATACAACATACACGCAGAGCCAGCTAAGACCCACTGATTTTATTTCATAACCTTTAATGTGCCTCACGTGTTGTTTGGAAGATACTAATTGATACATGAAGCATTGAACTTTTTTATTTTTTATTTAATTTATTTAATATTTAATTTTTTTTTCTTATTCAAAGTATTCCACTTTCAATCTCATCTCCACTCATCTAAAACTCCAGAGAGTCCATCCAGCAGCTGGAGGTCACAAGCAGATGCCTGATTCACCCCCTAGTGCCACATCCAAAAGTTCCTGTGCTGGGAGCCAGGTGACAGAGAGGCAGAAAAGCAATGACCTCCCACAGACCCTGTGATAAACCAGGAAACCTATAGTTTGTTCTCTTGACTCTCTTCCCATGACCTTAAGATCATCAGGGAAGGTAAGGGAGAGTTTTGTTTTCGAGTAAACGAGGGGGAATGCAGGGGAGATGAGGTGAAGCCCAGCAATACAGTGCTTGCTTGTTTTTAGGAGGGAAAAGCATGGATTCGTTTGCTGACCAAAGAAAAACAACTACAGAAGAGAAAGGCAGTAGCCATTGTGAAACAGAGCTGGAGGGCCCAAGAGGCCATAACTTGAATCAGGCCCAAACAGAAGTACAACACAAGAAGGTACTTTTAATCATACAGAAGACGTGTACGTGAGTACATGTTCTTATTTTGGCTTCGAATCATAGCACTGGGACCCAACGAAAGCTCAAAAAGGAATCAAGTAGTCCAATCCAGCTTCCTGCTTTAAGAGGAGGCCCCGCTTTAAAAGAAAAAAGATAAAAGACAAATAAGAAATCCCTGAAGATTTAGTCAAGTTACCCCTAGTCATTGTAATAAACAGAGAGTGTTGGAGGAGATGATGGGCAAAGTGTAGTGGATGTGGCTCCATGTCTCAGACATGCACACAGCCAGGATCTGTCACCAATGCCTCTCCTTTCTTGGGCAAAATATCCTCTAGGTGGTTAATGTTTCTTGTTCGATAGATGATCCGTTGTTAGCTTAGAGAGGTGATGGGAGGACATCTACTTCCCCAGACTTCTGACTTCCTTGCTTCCTCTGCAATCGGAAAGGAAGTGAGTATCCACATGACTACTTGTTGACAACACTCACAGGAGAAAGGATGCTGATCCTGTCACTGAAGGGGAAGGTTCACCCTGCCTTGGGTGTGTGTGGGATGAAATCTATCCATGTCAGGGCTACTTAGACATTCAGGAAGGAGTTTTGGGTCAGAGCAGAGAGGGGGAAATGGACAAGCTGGGACCCTGAGGGCATCTGGGCATCTACCTGCATCAATGACGAAGAGTCTTGCCTCTGAGTATTTGTAATAAAACCCTCAAATTCCAGCCGGGTGGTGGTGACGCACACCTTTAGTCCCAGCACTCGGAAGGCAGAGGCAGGCGGATTTCTGAGTTTGAGGCCGGCCTGGTCTACAGAGTGAGTTCCAGGACAGCCAAGGCTACACAGAGAAACCCTGTCTTGAACCCACACACACACACAAAAAAAAAAAACCCAAATTCCGTTTTTTTTTTTTTTTTTTTTTTTGGTTTTAGATACTGAGTTAGATACCTTGATATTTGTAGCTAAAAGCATTCCAAATTTGATACAGCTAACAGAAATATATCAGTGACCAGATATCCCCATTATGTCAAATGAGCATTCTAGAACTAATGGGAATTCACTGGATTTTAGTAACCTGCCAATGTAATGGCTATTTCTGGTTGTCAACTTGACTATCTCTGGAATGAACTACAATCCAGAATTGGGGGGCTCACCTCTGATCCAGATCTTAAGGCTGGAAGACGCAAGTTTTTGACCTGGATCTGGGCATGGAGATCTTGAGGCATAGTGCCCATGAAAAACTTAGGCCCAAGCCAGGTAGTACACGCCAGGAGATTGAGGTAAGGAGTTCCCTGAGTTCAAGGTCAACCTGGGACAAGCAAGTTCCAGATCCAAGCGTGGTGGGACACACTTTAATCTGGGACATATCTTCTGCCGGAGGCCTATACAAGGACATTGGAAGAAGGAAGATTCACTCTTCTTGCCTGCTTGTGTTCATTTGCCAGCACCTCTGTTGGAACCTACTTCTACAGAAGACTAGCTGAAGCAACTAGCCTTGTTGGACTGAGCGACTACTAGGTTCTTGGACTTCCCATCCACAGCTGCCTATTGTTGGGTTAGTTGGACTACAGAATACAGTCCATTACAATAAATTCCCTCAATATAGAGAGACATTCCATAAGCTCTGTGACTCTAGAGAACCCTGACTAATTTAGAAGTTGGTATCAGGACTGGGGTATTAGTGTGAGAGGCCTGACCATGTTTTTTGTTTGGAAGAATACAGATTTTGCAACTTTGGATTTGGAAAGCAGTGGAAGGCTTGAAATGGGACTTAATGGGCTGTCCCGGTGGGGAGACGGAAGACTGTGTTACTGAGAGGGATTTGAACTGAGCTGACCTGGCCTAAGAGATGTCAGTGGAGAAGAATTTCAATCTGTGGCCTAGAGACTGTTTTGTGGAATTTTGGTGAAGAGTGTGGCTACTTCTTGCCCTTGTCTGAAGAGGCTGCCTGAGGCTAAGGTGAAGAGACTCAGATTAATTGTATTGACAAAGGAAGTCTCAGAAACGCCTATCGGAGACTCTGTTCTCTGGTTAAGTCTCATGAAGAGCATTTTAAGCAAGCACATCAAGCTGAGAAAGGAAACATATAAAATATATGGTTCAAGTATTAAACAGGCACCAGGAAGTGAAATGGAGCCAGATCCTGTGTTCAAGGATATTAAATTGAATTAAGGGAGTAGTGGCCTTGGGGCAAGATCCAGGCATGGTAGTACAAGTCTTTAATCCCAGGAAGCAGATCTCTGAGTTCAAGACCAGCCTAGAACAGAACATGTTCTAAGTAAAGAAAGACTTAAATCCAGGTTCGGTGGCCCACATTTTTAATCCCAGTGCTTAGGAGACAGGCAGGCAGATCTCTGAGTTCAAAGTCAGTATTCTGCCAGCAGCCTTCAGATGAAGATGTAGAACTCTCAGCTCCTCCTGCACCATGCCTGCCTGGATCCTGTCATGTTCCCACCTCGATGATAATGGACTGAACCTCTGAACCCGTAAGCCAGCCCCAATTAAATGTTGTCCTTTATAAGAAGAGTTGCCTTGGTCATGGTGTCTGTTCACAGCAATAAAACCCTAACTCAGACACCACCCAATCCTCAAGTCTATGAGATGCGTTATTATTCTCTAGTGTACTTCAAAGCATCTCTAGATAATTTCTCATAGGTTGTGCAAATTAAATGGCATATGAGTCATTGTCATCCTGTGTTGTGTTCTTTAGGGCATAAGAATAAGAAAGTCAGCACATGTTCATTGCAGATACAAGTTTTATTCAAATACATTTGATCTGTGGGGTAATACATGGATAAAGGGAGTAACTGGATAGCACTAGAAGATCTGTCTACTGACACACACACAGCAGTGCTTTGAGATAGGCACTCATGCAATCTCATGCTCATATGTATAAATAAAAATAAATAACTATTAAAAATTATGATATTTAAGAGAACAAGAACGACTGAGAGCTGAACATTTTTTCTCCTTCTAAGTGTGCTCAAGAGTTACGGTGCTGAAAATCTTTCATAACTTTGTTTAGTCCACGGATTATAGAAAGTCCCAGATCCAGAGATCTTGAAAGACCCCAAATTCAAAACACATAAACAGACGAGAACACAAGTCTTCATTTATATTTGCTTGAAAACACACACCTGCCAGTTCCTTAATTCTTTACAATCTTGTTGGCTTTAAAGGGTTTTGGTCTTCATGCTCTTCCAGAAGCTTGCCCACTGAACACTGGGTCTCTCTGTATTTGCTTGTTTACTTGGCCTTGCAACCACAATCCAGCTGCATTCCAAGGCATCTCTCCAGTGCCTGTGTCAGAACAGTTTGGTGCTATTCCTGGCTAACCTGATCTACGGAATTGCAGCAGTAAAAAGTCTCCATAGATGGGGAGAAGCTGATCTTAATACATGTTGCTCATTTTTTTACTGTGTTATACATTTTAGGCAGGCGAGGAGTAGTGACTAGATATGGAGGGAAAAAGAAGGAAAAACACAACATCAATGGCTTTAGCTAAGGTTATTTCTGGGAAAACAAAGCCTTTCCATTGAGTACATACCTAGAGTTTTCTTGCCTCGTATAGTTAAGCAAAATTGCTATACTGCAAGTTGAATTCTCAAGTTACACTGTAAAATGAACATTTCATCCAGAAAGTCCCTGCAAGGGAAGAGTAAAAGGAGGAGTTGAACTGACTGTTTACCTCAGCTTCTACTGACAGGTCCAACCCAACCTGTGGTCGTTATGTTCATTCTGGGTGAATTTCACAAATGCTCAAGATGGGGAGACTACCCAACAAGGTTCATACCTTAGCGTCTACACATACCATGTAGAGTTATGGTGGAGTCTCAGGCCACTAAGCCTTCATGGATTCCCTCTCTTAGGTGACCACCTAGTATGTTGCCAGGTCATATGTGTGACAGTGGCATTTCTCATCTTGATGACAGATGTGTTGTGCCTTGGTGTTGCATAGGGTCACATGTACATCCTTAAGAAAGAGAAGATCCTATTCATTCAGAGTTGCCCAACCAGTCTAAATCTTTTTGTTGGGAGCCATTATACAGTGCTGTTATCCCAATAGCTAACAGTGGAGATGGTCACCTAGAGACCTGCCATCTACACTCAACAGAAAGTCTTTTGCTATGAATTTGTTACTATTCTTGCTTTCTCCCTTGATGAAATCAGTTCCAAACATAATGTCCACTTAACTTAAGCTATTTTTAACTTTAATTAGGTGCTGGGAAATAAGAAAACACATTTTTCTTATGCCAGCAAAGGATTATACTAGTTGTTTTACTTCTGTAGGATTAAATTCAAGAGTGAGGAACGCTTCAAACCAATGCTGACTCTAGTAAAGGGAAGACACATGCTCAGAGCAAGTGAGTTGAAGACTGCACATGTTTACACGAAGGGGGACCCATTTGCTAGAAGCCCTCTATGCCTCAAACACTGAGCTCGTGTCAGAGACTTGAGATGAGGTCCAGGGAAACTGGCTGAGGTAAAGTCCTCAACAGGTGCATGAAACGTGTGGAGAGAGATGGATCACAGGGAAGCCTTTCAGTGAGATCTGAGGAAGATCTGGAAGGGATAGCTAATTGGAGTGATCCCAAGATATCTTGTCTAATCTAAGCCATGACAAATGGATAGGAAGTCAGACATTTTTTGAGAAGAAAGAGCTGCCTGTGAGGTAAAAATGTGTCTGGTGCTAGGAGAATCAGAATAGAGGAAATAGTGTGGGTTGACCAGATAGCCAAGTGTCCAGGCTAGAACACTGGTAGGCTGGGCTGTCTTAGTTAGGGTTTCTGGTTTGTGATGAAACACTATGGCCAAAGCAACTTGGGGAGGAAATGGTTTATTTGGCTTACACTTCCACATCACTGTTCATCACTGAAGGAAGTCAGGACAGGAACTCATGCAGAATAGGAATCTAGAGGCAGGAGCTGATGCAGAGGCCATGGCAGGGTGCTGCTTACTGGGTTGCTCCTCATGACATGCTCAGCATGCTTTCTTATAGAACCCAGGACCATAAGACCAAGGATGCCACCACCCACAATGGGTTGGGCGTCCTCTATTAACCACGAATGAAGAAAATGCCCTATAGGCTTGCCATAGCCTGATCCTATAGAGACATTTTTGTTATTGAGGCTGCATGCTATCAGATGACTCTAGCTGTATCAAATTGACATAAATCTATTCTGCATGCATCCCTGATGGAAGCTCATTAAGACTTAGGACATTCTAAAGGGAGAGCCCTTAGTTTTAGGAAGTAAACAAGTCACAAGTTTTAGGAAGTCCCTGAAACTTACAGATTCCTGAGGTTCCTCCCTCCACAAGCAGTAAGGATATCTGAGGAGAGATTTCTCCAACCTGTAGATCTGTCTGCAACATATGCAGAGCGCTTTGGGGTTCCAGCTTTTGTGGGTCACCACCTATGTTGGGGTAGGCTTTGAGTGATGAGGCTGCTTTTAAGTTGTCTATGATTCCCCACCCATATACCTATATGTAACTTCAGTAAATGTGGTAGACACAGAGAACCAAGCTGGGCTTTGGTTGGATCATTACTTTGGTCTGGGATGAGTAGATGTCTGTTCACATCTCCCCAGGAAAAATCACAGAAGACCTCTCAAGGAGCAGTTGGTAGGGATCATCTTCCTCCAGCTAGATCCTACTTCTTAAAGTTGCTACAACATTCAAAGTAGTGGTACGGGCTGAGCCTCCAATACATAAGCCTGTGGAGGGCGTTTCATAGTCAAATGATAAATGACTTGGATCTGAGTTACATTTGGGAAAGGAAGTGGCTTAAATCATGAAAGAGGAAAACTTAAAAAGAAAAAATAAGAGCCAAGATTGAACAATTAAAATATGGTTGCCCTTAAATTACGTGATATAATTATTATGCCTGTTAAAGGTAATAGTTGATTGTATGTGTCAATTAGGCTGAGCAAGGATGAATACCTAGAGGTCTGATCAAACTTCTTTTTTTTTTTTTTACATTTATTCATTTATTTATTGGATGTACGTGTAGGTGGAGATGGAGAGGGGAGGTGGTGGAACATGTGTTGAGGTCAGAAGACAGCTTGAGGGAGTAGGTTCTCCGCTTCCATTGTGTGGGTTCTAGGGATCAAATGCACGTCACAGGGCATGGCAGCAAGCACCTTTACCACCAGCGCTGCCCCAGCCACCTGGCTGGTTTGGCCTTCTGGCTGGGTGTTTCTATGGAGGTACTTTGGAATGAGTTCAAATAGGTTGGACTTTGAGTCCCTTAGAGTACTCTCGTTAATACTGCAGACGGTCTCCTCCAGTCAGCAGAGGGTCTGAGTCGAACAAAGGAACAGAGACTGACTTTCCCCGTGTAAGAAGAAATTCTGCCAGCAAAAAGCCTTGATCTGAGACCACAGCTCAGCTCTGAGCCTCCAGCCTGTGGGTTAACCTCATGAGCCTTTGGGCTTGCCAAGTCTCAAATGTGTGAACCAATTTCTTAAAATCTTTCTCTCCCTCCTCTCTCCCTTTCTCTTTACTTTAGTCTCTCTCTCTCTTCCTCTCTTTCTCTCTCTCTCTCTCTCTCTCTTTTTCTCTCTCTCTCTCTGTCAACCTGGCTCCCCCTTTACGTACATATAGGGTTCTGTATATGTATGTATATGTATGTTCAATCAATTACGGATCAAAATGATTGAGGAAAAAAAATGTACCTGTACTGAACATCATTCCGTACTGCAATGTAAGCATTCGCACAGCAGTTAGACTTTGGTAAGCACTATAAGTCATCTAAGGATGACTTCAGGTCTGTGGGAGGTTGTGAGTATATTATACGCAGGCAAGGGACTTGGGCATCTGTCGAGATTTTGGAACTGTCCCCTTTTATAACAGACATGACACAAGACATGACTGTAGACACATGCCTCTGTCCTGTGTCTCTGGAGAACTTTAATGAATACCCATCACTAAAGAAGCTAAGAGGCCTGTGTCCGAGGCCTAGGCCCTACTACTGCTACCTAATGTCTAGGAAATTCTATTCAAGGCGCACAACCATTTTGAATTTGCTTTATCCTATATAAGATGACGCTAAAGGATCTCTTCCCATTAGTAAACATATTACGGAGTCAGGCCCAAGTTGAATCTGGAGCCCCAGAGTTCAGTTTCACTCTCTGGTGCACCCCTGCAGAATCTAAGGGCACATCCTCTCCAGACTCTCTTGTCTCCTGGCCCTGAGAGTACAGAGCAAGCAACAGAGTGAACATTGGCCCCAAATGTCCAAGTCTTTTAAAGATGGAAATATATAGTTTTTAAACGTACTTTTATCTTTCTTTTCCCTGGGCTTTAGGGTTGGGCTGAGAGCCAGGAACCTAGATGATTCCCAATAAAAATGTAATGAATGCATCAATATTTGTTTAATGACACAGCCAGGAAGGTCAAGCAAAGATGATAAGCAAATAAACACTCTAAATGATCAGTCTGCCAACATAAATTCTGCAGCTGGGAGGAGCATTTGTTGCTCTGATGTGCAGAGAAAGGAGCCTGCCCTGGACAGAGGTCAGGAAAACCTCCTTTGTAGTGTGTTCAAGAATGGAATATGTGCTCTCACTCCTGCTTCTCTCCCTTGCCCCTTTGTTCCCTCTCTCTCTCTCCATTCCCTCCCCCCTCTCTCTATGTGGTCATGGCCGGCCCCTACTTCTCTACTCTCTCCTTCTCTCTGCCTTTCTCTGCCTCTGCTACCCTCTTAACCTCCTTCCTCATGCCCTAAATAAACTCTATTCTATACTGAAAAAAAAAAAAAAAAAAAAGAATGTAATATGTGTAGCTGACACCAAACTGTTTATAATTTGGAGTCAAAGTCAAGGTCTTGATATTGAAACATTCATGCTACAAAATGCAAAATTGCAAAGTAGAAAATTGTCCTGCTCTCTTTTTAGAACAAAGGGCTCCTTTTTGAGATCCATTCTGGAAAAGAAGTTAATTTTAAAGATTTATTTTATTATTTTTTAGGTGTGTGTGTGTGTCCACTTGAGTTCAAGTGCCAGTGAATGGGAGATGACCCCCTGGAATAGGTTGTTGTGAGCCACCTGTAACTGCTGGGCACTGAATTCAGACCCTCTCCAAGAGCAGTATATGTTCTTAACCACTGAGCCAAGTCTCTATCCCTGAAAGGAAAAATTAATTAATTAAATGTCATGTAACACAAATATTTCATCTTTAAAAGATATATATCCTGTTTGAAAGAATTACAGGGATGGAAATGGAGAGGAGCCTGAGGAAAAGAAGGTCCAGCGACAGGCCCAAAGAGGGATCCAGCTCAAAGGGAGGCCCCTGAGACTACAGAGCTCACAAAAAGGGACCTAGCATGACCGCACTCCGAAGCCCCAGCAAGCAGCTGAAAGATCAGAGGCAGATACTTGCACCCAACCAATGGACAAAAGCAGCCGACTCCTGTGGTTGAATTAGGGAAAGACTGAAAGAAGCTGAGGAGGAGGGTGATCCTGTAGGAGGACCAGCAGTCTCAATTAATCTGGACCCCCGAGATCTCTCCAACACTGGACCACCAAACAGGCAGCATATACCAGCTGATGTGAAGCCACCAACACACATACAGCAGAGGACTGCCAAGTCTGTGTTCATTCAGAGATGATGCACTCAACCCTCAAAAGACTGGAGGCCAGGGAGTTTAGAGGTCAGGTGGGGTGGAGGTGGGGAGGAGGTATGGAATGTGGAGCAGTAGGAAGGTGGATGGGGTGGGGTCGGGGAGAATAAAATATGGAGTGTAAAATTAATTAATTAATTAATTTTAAAAGAATATATAAATATCACTCTGTTGTTAGATTTGGGGATGCTAGGTTACTTAAATAGATGTAAGTTTTGCTCATCAAAGAAAGCCTTTTTTCTTTCCCTTCTTTTTTTTTTTTTTTAAATCATGTGTATGCACCCTGAATAAATACTCATTTGGAAGAGTACATTTGTAGCTTAGAATTTGTAATAACGAATTCACCTTTCCTTTCATTCTAATAGAGGTTTAAATTTCTGAGTCAAGAAGGACAGATACTGATCCCTTCCCCAACACTCACTCAGGCCTGAGAGGAGGAAAAGGGCAGTGGAATCCTGCCTGGGCAACAGGCCCTGACCTGCTCAGTGTGCACATGCTCTCTCATGCTCAGCTTACACTGTTAGGATTGAATTCACGAGAGATGAATGTGCCTCCTGGCATCTCTCTCTTACTATAAATGTGTGATTGTAAGACACCTGTCAACTGAGTTTCCAGAAGCCTGCACTGAGGGGCAGATCTGCCTCCCTTTGTTCAGAACTGTGCCATCTTTTTGTCTTTTTATTCTGATGGAGCATGCATGGAGCAATAAAAAAAAAAAATCCTTTATGTTTAAAGATATAAGGGAAAAAAGATCTGATCATCTTTTTTACTCTAATAATCTTTATTATTTTAATGAAATATGAATTTAGTGAATAAAAATGAAAATAATTACTACTTTTAACAATAAAATGCAAATAGTACTGAAAGTGTACATTTGAGGGCTGGAGAGGATGGCTCAGTGGTTAAGAGCACTGACTGTTCTTCTAAAGGTCCTGAGTTCAAATCCCAGCAACCACATGGTGGCTCACAACCATCCTTAATGAGATCTGATGCCCTCTTCTGGAGAGTCTGAAGACAGCTACAATGTAATTACATATAATAAATAAATCTTTGAAAAAAAAAAAAGAAAGTATACATTTGAACAGTGTTCTTCCTCACCCAATTACTCTCCTGAGAGGTTCCTGTTAACGATTTCTTTAATATCTTTTCATGCGGAAAACGTCATGTCAGCATATCTTTCTTTTTTAAAGAAAATATTTATATTTATGTACACATCTGTGTGTGGGCTTATGTCATCTGTGTGCAGATGCTGGGGGTGTGCCAGAAGAGGGCACTAAGCCCCATAAAGCTGGTGTCACAGACAGTTGTGAGCCATCCAACATGGAAGAGCAGGAAGCACTCTTTACACCTGAACCATCTCTCCAGGCCCTGCTTTAAAAAGATGCACATAAGCTGAATTGTAATGTAGTCTCCTGTGCACCTTGATGTTTTTCACATAATATAGCTTCACTGTTTCCTTGGTCAGTACACAGACATCTGACACATCCTTTTTGTAACACACTCTAGGATTGTGTAAAAGCATCCTAAGGCTGGCCTGGAATGTCGTTGCTAGAGTGCTTAGCCACTGTGCTAGAGCCATAGGTTAATCCTCAGCACCAAGTGAACCAGATGTGGAGGTGGAAGGGGGAGAGGGGGAGAGCAGAATTTCAGAGCCATCCAGGGCTACAAAGTGAATTCAAGGCCAGCCTGGATTACTTGAAACAGTTTCTAAGTAAGCTAATTTAACCTCAAGTATAATAATCTGATACATTGATTTCCTTGCTGAAAGGCTTTTGCAACATTTGTTTGCTCTTCTAATAAACCCTTCAGCAAATAGTTTTCTTCATCTATCCTGCCATCATCAACAACCAAGGCTAATAACTAATGCAGAGGCAGAAGTTGTACACTGCACAAAGTGGGCACCCCTCACTATAGAGCTCATAACTTTAAGTACTTTTTATAATAACTTTGTGATGAACACAAAATCTTTTATCGAAGGAGTTTCTTTTACTAGTTTGCCCAGTGCACCATGGCCTTGGCTGGATAATTACAGAATAACCACTGGTCGAACGGCAGTCACCTGTGAACAACTTCTTCTTCTTCTTCTTCTTCTTCTTCTTCTTCTTCTTCTTCTTCTGTTTTAAATATTTATTAATTTAATGTATGTGAGTACACTGTTGCTCTCTTTTCTGTTTGCTCCAGTCCCGCTTGCTCTGGCCAAAGATTTATTTATTTAGTATATGTAAGTACACGGTAGCTTCTTCAGACACACCAGAAAAGAGCGTCAAATCTGATTACAGATGGTTGTGAGCCACCATGTGGTTGCTGGGATTTGAACTCAGGACCTTTGGAAGAGCAGTCAGTGTTCTCAACCGTTGAGCTATCTCTCCAACCCCCACCTGTGGACTTCTGATAACCACTGTCCACTTTCCCTCCTAAAAGCTTGCCATCAGGAGTCTTCAGTTTTAACTAGGAAAGTGCTTCATTTGTAAAATCTAAACCTTAAGTGGTTTTAAGTCATAATCAACTGTCATCTGAGTTTATAAAAAAGAAAACAGGAATAACAACAAACAAACAAAAATGACATCAACAACAAAAGGCCTCAAATCTCAGTGTGGGGGGAAACCAGCGTTTTTGAATCACTTCTCTCCTGGGGATGATTGAAGATGAATCCCTGGAAGGTGTGCAGGCCATCAGTCAACAAAGGATGCTGCTCTTTGTCCCAGGGCAATTAGGACCTGTGTTGTTGGTTTCTGAACACCCAAGGGTTGACTGTGTCCCCCTCTGGGATTTTTGGAGTTCTTAAATGACCGATACTGGGGAAAAAATAGTGTCTTAAGTGACACTGCTGTGATGGGGTTGTGTGGGGACATTATGGGATTGAAGATGGGGTGCGCATGCATGGTCTGTTTCATGATACAGAGAAGAAGGCTGTCCGGTTAGTCCTCCTTCCCTCCCTCCTTCCTTCTCTCTCTCCCTCTCACTCTTGCTCTCTCTGACAGATCCACCTGCCTCTGCCTCCTGAATGCTGGGATTAAAGATGTGCACCACCATGGCCCAGCATCTTCTCGTCTCTTAAGGAAGGGTCCACTGTCTCAGGAAGAGGGTGTGTGACCAGTGGCAGAAGCAGCCATTGTGAGGCAGTCTGGACACCGGCTCATTGCTCTCTTGGTCAAATGGTGTCGACATTTCTCTCCCGTCAATGATGGGTATGCCCATACCCTGTGTGGAACTTTATTGGTTCAACCATGTGAAATTGAAAGGAACGTAAATGTGAAACTGAAGGGAGAGACTGGGGACAGTGGCTTGGAGGGAGAGTGCTTGCTTAGCTAGCTCACAGGAGGCCCTTGATTCAATCCCCGGGACTGATAAAAGCAAAGGGTATTTTAGAACCAGATGTGGTGGTACAAACTTTTAAGGAGTGGGGGTGGGGGGCAGGTGCTACACTGTGAGTTTGAGGCTATCCTTGACTACATGAGATCCTGTGTCCAGAAACCATAACCAGGCTTGCAAAATAATAGCTCAGTGGCTAAAAGTAGTTCACCTGATGCCAAGCACAGTGACTTAAATTCAATCCCTGGTGAAGGAGAAAACCAACTCCAAGTCTACTGATCCCATACATGCCCCAGATAAACAAACAAACAAACGAGCAAATAAATGTACTTTTATAATTTAAAACCAAAAAGGTCTGTGTTAAGCACTGTTCAAAACAAACTTAATAGAGAAACAAGGAAGACGACAGAGAAGGCCAGGTGGGGAGACTGTGAGAGAGACCGTGCCCTTAGCAGTGAACAGCTGGTCAAGGCAGGAGAGAATGCTGAACCCCAAGATCCCAGTACCATTAACTAACTTTGAGCTTCTGGGAGGATCCATTACTCACACTGCCTTTACTTTCCTACATGTCACACAGGCGGAGAATGTTGTCCCCTCTCTCCCTCCCAAGACTAGAAGGTTAAGATCACCTAATGAGAACACTTTGGGACAATAAAGGCAGAGGGGAACTCCATAGGGACACAGCTGTGGCTGGCCCTCTGTTGTTGGCCCTGTTGGGGAAGCCACAGAAAAGTACAGCAGCTGGCAGCCAGCTCAGGCTCAGGAAACACACACCACGAGAGGCTTCAGAGTTTGCCGAGCTGCACACTGTATCTCCAGCAGTTAGCAGGGGCAGAGTCTACAAAGGGCCCTATTGTGCACCTCTCGAATCCGCCCCATGTTTCATCTTCAAGGACGAAATACGCCTCAGTGTAGATTGTGGGTCTTCTTGAAGGATAGCAACATTCCCAGAGTTAGCTGTATTCGCCATTCATCAGGATGAGCGCAGAGGGGAAGGCCAGATGCCCTGGGCTCCTCGTTGCATAGCTCACTCAGGTAAGGCTGCTCAGACCAGTTTCTGGATCCCACCTATTCTGTTCGATCTGTGGTACAACACAGGCTGCTGGTACGTATGGATTTAACCAGGACTAACAAAAATGGCTGTGTAGGTTCATAAATCCTTCTGGGAAACAGGACTATTGGAGGGGTTGTGGGAGTAAGAAGTTCGAACCCCTCCTTCCTCTCTCCCTCCCTCCTTCTCTTCCGTCCTTCTCTCTTCCCTCCTATCCTCTATGTTAATACTGGGGATCAAACCCAGGACCTCAGGCATGCCAGGTAAGCTGCATCCCCAGTACTCGTTTACGTTTATTAAATGCTGACTTGATTCCCAGGCCCCATGTTCCTTCTGGGACGTCCTTTCCCTCCACGCCACCTCCTCTTCTAGCACAGGAATAGCTTGTCCCTTTCCAGTGAAGATCATCTCAGTGAAGCAGCAAAGTCCACATGTAGGAGGGTTGTGGCCACAAGCTCTGTAAAGACAGTGCACACAGTGGGGGCTTTGTTCACTTGTATGTGTTCAGTGACCAAAGATTTCTAGTAGCTGGGTGTGATGAATTCTGTCTCCAGGGTGGGATGGGCGAGCATCTCCAGTAAACCTGTGAGACCATGGTTGCTCCAGCAACTAAGTGCTCATTTGGGCTTCTGGAGTGCTGGGTTCTGTGCCAGCCTTGCTGTCTGGCCTGGTGCACCTGTCCAGGGTATTGTGATGACAGAGAGCACATTGCAAAGCAAGAACTCTCAGGCGTTTGGTGGATTGATGGACAGGAATAATTCAGTGGCCCCGGCAGTTCCCCGTGTCCTTAAGGGGAAGGTTTGAATTTCTCCATTCTTATGGCAGAGTGGGGTTTCCTGGTTCAAAGGGGACATCAACAGATGGGCTGGAAGTTGTTAACAATGGCCACCAAGCAAGAGAGGCAGGAAAGCCAACGGAAGAAGAGAGGACAAGAACACAGCAGAAAGCAGCTCCCTGTTCAGTTTGTAGAACTCTATCTGCCAGAAACCAAGGTCATAAAAGACTCCTGTGTAGGTGAGCCACAGCGTATTTGAAGCCCAGGATGAGCCCAGTCTGTGGCCTGCATTCACTCCACGTTGGAAGCAATAAGACCATCTCTTTCACTACTCAGCACACTTACATGGGACAGCGGGAGGTGACGGGGGAGGGGCGCATTCGAAGAGACCCTCCCAAGGATGTTCATTTGCTATAGGTGGCCCTGACATTAATTCAGGCAGCTGAGGAGCATGGAGGCTAGCCCGGGTTAGTTAATTGGCTGGTGTTGGTGGGCCTCTGGCTTGGGCCTGCTTTTCTTTCCATGGTGTCTGGTCAGTGCAGATGCACGAGACCTTCCTTTACAGTGGTTTTCTGAGCCGCTGCCTTTTGACTCCCTCTCATGGTTCTTTTTAATCAGCAGCTTCCCCTTTGTGATTGACAGGGATGTTAGGCCCTCGCCTTCAGTCCTCTCCTGGTGGGTTGGTTTTTCAGGGGCAGGGTGAGTAAAGGCTTCCCCTGCAGACAAACACTTGAGGAATGAATCACGCATGAGGGCGAACCCGGGCAAGGGCTCTGCCCTCACCCCTTCCCTCTGTCTAGGAATGAAAATCTTTGCTGGTTTGCCCAGCATTTCCTGAAATACGACGAGAGGGACAAGAGACAGGAAACCCGAGTCTCTCCTTTCAGAAGAGTTTCTGGTTAGACACTGCACACTCAGACAGGAAGCGCTTCCTGTCAGTGCTGAACTAAAGAGAAGCCATTTTTATAGGTCTTTTGTCTCCCGATTTCACCAGCCTAAACGGAAAGTGAGCGGTCTATCGATTTGCCTTGCTTTTTATCTTCAGTAACAGCAGGAGAAGGGACGACTTCAGGGCTGACTTTTCTGGTAGTATCAGCACCCGTGTGTCTCCGACAAAATGAAAATGTCAACGGAGAATAAAAATAGAGCTATCAAATAATTAAGTAATTACAGTGTGCTATTTTTTAAGGACAGCATGTTATCTGCGCGTCAGTATGTGACAATCGAGATTTTTAAAGAGGCTCCTCTAATACCCAGAATCCTCCGGTGGCCTAAGGGTAAGGAAGGGGAGGCTTGGGTTCTATTGGGACATTGTGTCTTGATAAAGAGTCTTTACAAGTTGGCAGGCACTGTCCTGGGGACTCTCTGGAGAATGACTCATACCCTTGTCCCCGCGTCCGTTGTGCTCAGGTGAAGGAGTGAGACTACCGCTGGCATCTGCAGGCTTCCACGGACTGCTTTTAGTTTTAGCCCTGATTCCCCTTGTGGCTTTCAGCAGACAAAGGAGCAATGCAGATTAGGCTTCCCGTTTGGCAACAGAGAGGACACTATACGCTAGCAAATGCCTTTAAATGTGGATACAGGGTGTCATTAGAAAGAAGGGATTATTAATAGAATACCAGCTGGGGCTGGAGGCATGGCTCAGTGGTGCGAGGGCTTGCTGATCATGGGCAGGAACACTGCTCCTCTTGTGTCTGTGTCCATGCGGGGGTGTAAACTTTGTTTCCGGTCTGGAATCTGCAATCACACTGCCCAGCCCAGGCCTCCCTCTACTGCCCCCTCCCCCATAATCCTGCCCAGTTTTGGGTCAGTTATAGCACTACATGTTCAGCACCTGGATATGATGCCTTTAAAATGTATCCCTATTCTTGCAGATTTCACTGAAAAGACTGAAAGCTGATTCGGAAGATCTGAACTTGCAAATCCACAGGCGCTCTGAGTTCACGCAGTCGTGTCTTTCTTTATTCTGTGTCTGCTCCCAGGTTCAGGCAAAGGGAGAGACACCGCTCTGCTCCCCAGAGGAACCTCCCCCCACCCCACCATACGATCCATAAGTTCCTTTACATCTTCCTATGCTATTTCTGTCCTTACCCTATTGAAATTGCATCTCAAAGGTCAACTGTGGTGTTATCAAAGCCCAGTCCAAAGAGGGTTTTATTTGATCTTCATTTTTCTTTACTCTGGACCATCAACCCCCCACCCCCTGTACTTACGTGGTTTATATGTATCCACCTAACTCCTAATGGATTTTCTAAGTTTTGTATAGCAGCATCCTGGCTGGGAGTCTAAACTCTAACATTGGCATGCCTGGAGTGGAACTCTTACTTGGCCAATAACTGTATGAAACCGAGGATAACAGGAGATGGTGTTTCCTTGGTTTGGTGTCCAAATTAAATGGGATAATTAATGTAATATTTACTGTAAAGCTTGGCAAGAGAAAGTATTCGTGAAAGTGGCATAATAGGCTCCCAAATGTGAAAACAGACCGCTTCCCTTTTAACCCTGCCCCTCCTAGGTCTTTTGGCCCTTCCTTATCCCACACAGGGCCAGTCAATAAATATTCATTGATACGAAAATTCATGCACATGGTGGCAGAGTTCAGGGAAAGAGAAACGACGTGGAGGGTTTTTAACTAAGACACGGTATAAGTTGTTGAATGTTTGAATTGCTCCTTTCAGGATATGCGACGTTTGTTGAACAGGAACTGGTGTTAGCAGTTAAAATACTTGTTAGTGTGGCAGTCAGTCACGATGAGGCTGCTTGGCACAGGGATAAAGTCCAGTCTTTAGATTAAACGCTGCTCTTAGATTAAATGCTGCTCTAACAACATTATGCTGGGGGGGCGGGGGGGGGAGGCCAGCGTTCTGGAAGCCTTGACTGGGATGATGGCTCCATCTACTGGCATCGCGGGGAAATGACGCCGGGCAACCCGTGTTTTGGCAAGGGTGAAGTCCTCAGAATTGCGGTTCTTTTTGGAGAAAGTGTGCATGAGACCGGACAGGACGGATTAGTAAGGAGCAGGAATAGCAAGCAGCAGGCAGGAGACACCGAGGTAGTGTGGGCCGCAAAGGACGCAGGATCTTGGGTGGGCGAACGACAACCTTGTGGGTGTCACTGGAGGGCAGTTCCCTTCCCCACTTCACCACCTTGTACTCGCGGACCCTCTCTCCTGTTTGTACCACTCTTCTATTCTCCGCTGGCTCCACATTCCGAAAGGACCTTCTGGCTTCTCTTTTTGTGTGTAAGGAAGCCAGGGCTGCGAAAATCTCGCTGACTCACCACATTTGGAGGCCAATCCCGGACAGCTGGAACAGCGTGCGTCCTGAGGGACCCAGGATCAGCCTCCAGCCTCTAACAGCGGTTCCTCAACGGGACAGTCATCCCAGGAACCAGGTAAGGTGACTGGAAGCTGGGCAGCCCCGACTGAGCAGAAGTGTAGGTGCCCAGTTCCCACATCCATCCTTGCTCCGGACACTGGCACTGGAGGAACTGAATCCCAAGAATTTTGCTATCTTGTGAGGTTTCCTTTGGAAGATGGGGGCAACAATTGACCTGGAAGCCATTTATTACTTTTTTTCTTTCTATTAGTAAACTATATCGATCGGTCAATAGATGGATTGTAGATCGTTGTGTTTTAGTGGAGAGTTTTAGTGTAGAAGAACTGAGGGAAAATACGCATGCTTCAGACTAAAGAGTTCACTTGCTCGGCGAACACACAGGGAGTTGTCAGGGCCGACGAAAAGCACGTCCAAACTGTACGCTGCTGTGGTATACCCAACTATGACCCCTAGTTCCTGGGTGAGGGTGGACCAGAAGGATTGCAAGTTCCAGGGCAGTTTGGAAGTGAAAACATTTTTTTTTGTTGTTGTTGTTGTTTTCTGTTTGTTTGCTTGCTTTTTGTTTTTTAAGAAGAAAGGCGTGGCCGGTTCAGAATTTTGAATTCCATTTTGCTTGTCTTTGGCTCAGTTGTTTGATATTAGCCTAAACTCTGGGATTTTTTTTCTCTAAAAGGAAGATAATGAAAACTTCCTGTTTCATCAAGAAAATGTGACATTCGATGAAATATGATAAAAATTCTTTGATTTGAGCTGGTGGGGCTAGATTTAGTTAATAAAGAAGTTAGTTAAAGTAGAGATTCATGAAAGTAACACTTCCCAACTTTGCCTGAAGTACAGCTTTCCTCCTAACTCAGGACATGGCCTTTTCCTTGAATTTTAATCTAGTAGTTGGCTTTTTGAGTTGTTTTTTTAGGCAAACCTCATTAGGTGTAATGTCATGTCACCTTTAGCTTCGATTTGTTTTACTCTAGCAAGAATGTAAAGGCCCTTTGCATTACGTTCCCTGCAACCTCGTTTTGAAATCACAGTTTTCCTCAAACCCCCTCTGTCCGAATACCTAACCGCACAGCAATCTTTGAGCGGATTCCCACTGTGAAGTCATTCCAAAATATCTAACTTGGCTCTCAGAAATGCCGTTCTTTCCTTGAACGGATGCTTGATTCCTCCCTTGGCAGGTGGACTAATTAACTTCACAGTTGCGGTAACGG
This sequence comes from Montemys delectorum, assembly GCA_019843815.1. Classification (NCBI taxonomy): domain Eukaryota; kingdom Metazoa; phylum Chordata; class Mammalia; order Rodentia; family Muridae; genus Montemys; species Montemys delectorum. The sequence goes on from JADRCD010183325.1 coordinate 36,041, forward strand.
GCACAGCTGTGAATGGCTTCTGGAGGAGCATGCTCCCACAGTGGAGCAGACGAAGTATGCGTACTGCTGTCACTGCTGTGGGTGACGGAGTCCACACAGGGCCCAGAGAATCACAGTTAACCTTCGGCCTGCGTTAATCGGGGCTCGGTTCTTCCTGCCTCACTGGTGGTTAAAGGGCCTGCCCTGGTGCCTCAAATACTGCTGGTAGCCATTCATCTTTTTACCATAGCTAATAAGATCAGAGTTCAAAGGGTAGTTTGAAATCTAGCCATTTTTTCCCCTTCAGTTTACAGATGAGGAAAGCCACAACTGTTTGTAATCTGGGTCTCTATAATACGCCTCATGGCTTCATTACGTGGAGGGACGTTCTTGAGCTAATATTTGAGTCTGAGGGACTTATGTTTGCAAAGGTGTCTGGGTGTCAGAATACAGCTTGAAAAGCTTCCAGTACTCCTGATCCATGGCTTTTCTCTAAGACCAGGTAGAACCATGACATGCTGACGGCCTTGGGGAACTGTAAAAACCCTGAGCCAGGGCACAGCTCCAGAGGTGGAGAGATGCATTAGGCAGTGTGTAAAGGGACCAGACAAGGGTCTGTCAGACTTCTGCCTGCAGCTTGAGATCTCCAACCCCTCCTCCTCCTCCTCCTCCTCCTCCTCCTCCTCCTCCTCCTCCTCCGCCTCCTCCTATTCTTCCTCCTCTAGCAGAAAATGACTGTTTAGACCCAAGTGACCAGGACTCAGTGTTCTGTATCCATCTATAGTTGGTTTGCCCTGTTCTCCCAGGCAGCCTGTGTTAGCACAGGTGGAGATGATTTTTGGTTTTGATAGGAGTGGGTGTAAAGGTCACAACTGTTGGAAGGAAGCTGGAGGTGCTGAGGGCGTGTGCAGGTCTCATAGGAAGCTGCTGGTACTGGAGAGGGTTGCGACCCATGTAACCCCAGGTTTCCTTTACTTATTTATTTTTAATTTTTTAAGAAAAGGTATTCTTCTAAAGCCTAGGGCTCTCTTGGACGCATGGCCTTTCTGCTGTTGCTACCCAAAAGCTTCGAGGGCACCTGGGCCCCACCACGCCGCACTTCATTTTATTTTGAGACAGAGTCTCTCCCTGAAGCCCAGTTTGGTGTCCTGGAGCTCATTATGTAGCCCAAGCTATTCTCCTGCCTCTGCTTCCTAAATGGTAGGATTACAGATGTTGTTTTGCTTTATTAATTATTATTATTATTATTTTAGGAAAATTTAATAATGGCTTTCTGGTTGGTTGTGATGGCTCATACCAGTAATCTGAGCACCAAGGAAACTGAGGAGTCAAGTTTGGAACTGGCTTATGCTACACAGCAAGCGGAAGGCCAGCCTGAGCTTCGTTGTGGCACTTGCTTTTGGAAAACTGAAGGTTGAGACTGTAGGCCAGTGGTAGATACTTGCCTAGCACGGGCAAGGCCTTGCTTTTGGTCTCTGGTAGTGGGAGGGAAAGGAGCATCCCAGATCTCGGGATCTCTGCGTGCTAGGATCACGCTTCACCACTGGCTTTACTTTTATCTCCACAGTTACCTTAGCTCATTTCTATTGCTGATAACGAAGCACCAGAACCTGAGTTGGTAACAGAGTGGCTTGGACTCTCAGTTCAGGTCCAAAGGGAAAGGACTCCAGCAGTGGATGGTTTTCTGGCTGACAGAGTCCTAAAGTGTTGCAGAGCGTTCCCTGGTGAGAGTTCAGCCCAACCAAGCTGGATTCTGCAACAGACTCATTTTCGAGATAGCATTAACCCTTTGGTCCTTTAACCGCATGAACGGACGGACGAATCTACTAATGAGGGCAGAGCCCGAGCCGGCTCTTAAAGGCTCCTTCCGCCTTAGTCACTCGCAGTGAGCATTCAAGTTCAGTGCGAGTCTGGAAGTGTTAAACCGAATCCAAAACGCAGCAATTGTGAACTTCAAATGTGCTCCACAAACACACCGGGCTGGTGAGGGTGAGATGGCTCAGCGGGGAAGAGCACTGACTGCTCTTCTGGAGGTCCTGAGTTCAAATCCCAGCAACCACGTGGTGGCTAACAACCACCGGTAATGAGATCTGATGCCCTCTTCTGGTGTGTCTGAGGACAGCTACAGTGTACTTACATATAATAAATAAATAAATCTTAAAAAAAAAAAAAGAAAGAAAGAAAGAAAACACAAACACAGCCCTTCTGTAACTTCTGGGGTCTTTCCTAAAACTAAGATAGGGCTTCAGGTCCATGGAGTGTGCCAATCTTGGGGTTAATTTCTAGTTCAGAGATTCCTATATGCCAGTGTGGGTTTAGCCATACCAAGAGTCTTGTATAAACAGTGTGACCTCCAGGCCCTCAGCTCCCTAGGATTCTTGTCCAGCAATCCTGCAGTGGGTCTGGAATCTGACAAGTCCTAGGGCTGCTCAAATAGAAGGCTCCTTTTGTAATGTGGAAAACACTTTCAAGTTTGCATTTAAGGTTAAGATGAGCTCTGGAAGGCAGCCTGCCAGCTGACAAGAGATGGCATCCTTGCTCTTGTGAGGGGAAGCAGAGGCTCCAGTGAGGGCTTGCTAGAACAAGCATTAAACTAGAGAAGGAAGCCATGTGAGAGTCTCTAACCCCAGGTCCAGGTCCTGTATCTTCCAGGAGAAGCCACTCAATGTTCCTTCACTTTGCCCTGCTAGCAAACGTTTTGAGCCTTTGAATTCTAGTCCTGCCTATGAGGACCAGGCTTGCTGCTTGGTGTCTGAAGCTGGGGGAAAGATCCCTGAGCTGGCTAGCATCCTTTGTGGCTCTGTTCATCTTGCAAAAGAGGTTGAGCATGAGAAACAAGGAACCGCTTGTTTTCTTGCCCAATGGAGAGCAGCTCCAGGCGTGATTTAGTTTGCCACTGAACGCAGACGCCAGCTGCTTCCCAACAAGCCTCCTCAGCGAGCGGGACCCCAGCCTATCAGACGTGAGCTTTTAAAACAATGGTAGCTGTCCTCAGGTCTCTGTCAAACTCTGATCCAGAGAATCCCACCCAAGGAGTAGCAGGTTGTATCTGAACATCAAGTGGCCAGAAGGAAGTCCCCACACACTTCCGTTTCTGGGGACTGTTTTCTGTTTTGCCTCAGTATGAGTTTACAAGTCCTTTCTTCTGGAGGGGACAGACATTCAATGCTGTGATGTCTTTCTTGTATTAAAGTGTGGTCCCAGGCTAACTGTAGCTCAGTACCTCCTGGGAGTTTACTGGGAATACAGGTTAGTTGGTTGCCTGCCTGTGCCAGTGTGCAGAATCAGAAAGTCTGAGGATAAAGCCTGGGGTGAGTGTGTGTTTTAATATGCTTTCCCCAGGGGTTCTGATGCACGCTCAAGTGTCAGAACCACTGAACAAGGTGATATCCCGTGGGGGGAGGGGGAGGGGGATGCCTTCAGTTCAACAGAGGAACTTTCAGTCAGTCAGGCGACTGATACGAAGAGAGACTGATGCGTGTGTGGGTGGGTGGGGGTGTTGTGTATGTGTGGGTGATGCAAAGAGAGACTGACTACTGTGTGTGTGTGTGTGTGTGTGTGTGTGTGTGTGTTCTTCCCCAGTAGGGTGCACTCTGCAGTGAGCAGCAAGGCTGATTGGCAGGGACACTTCAGACGACCGACCGTCTGGGGCTAGCCTCATGAATTTTTTTTTTTTTGTCACTTTTTTCTTTCTTTTCAGTTTCATGGAACAAAGACAGAGAATCCTGAACCAGCCCCTCCCCACCCCTACCTCCCAGTCCAAGAAGAGAAGGACACCACTGCTCTCCTTCTTTTCCAAGGTCAGACAGGTCATCCCTTCCCACTATGTAAGACGGGAGCCTGCCATGTCTGTAGATAGAGCCGCCCTGCCTGGGTTCCTTCTGGAAGCAGTGTGATGACAGTTTTGTCAGCAGGGATAGAGGATGCTTGTGAGAAGATGAGATGCTTGCTGCTAACTCAAAAGTTAAAAAGGAAAAAAAAAAAAAAAGAACTGTGATAAATACTTAGAAATAGCAAGAATGCTGGAGAGTTACAGCATCTCATGCACCGTGCTGAGCAAGCTGCTGGATCTGAACCCTGCATCCACGTCTGCTTCCTAAGAATGGGAGCTAGCTTTGTTCCCATTCTCTCTCTCTCTCTCTCTCTCTCTCTCTCTCTCTCTCTCTCTC
>JADRCD010183326.1:0-26205 GCA_019843815.1 Montemys delectorum
TTTTTCATCCAGAAAAGCTGGGAATAAAAGTCAAGACAGGGGCCTGGAGGCAGGACCTGATGGAGAAGCCAGGGAGTAGTGCTGTTTACTATATTTCTTCTTATGCCTTCCTTTATCTACATTCTCATGGAACCTAGGGCCACCAGCCCAGGCATGGAAATGAACACAGTTTGCTGGGCCTCCCATATTGAATCAATCATCAATCAAGAAAATGTATCAGGTGCTTGCCCATGGGCCCGACTAGTGATTGCATTTTCTCAGTTGAGATTCACTTTTCTAAAATAACTCTAGCTTGTGCTAAGTTAACATGAAACAATGTAGCACAGACACCAAACATATGGGTCATGTAATTTTGAAAACAAATTCCTGTTTAAGAGTAAAAATGTATCACTGTCAAGGTAGTCAAGGTAGTAGGTGAAATCATTTTATACTTATTTAGAGCATGTGATATTATAATAGAGGATTTTAAGGAGAGATAAAGTGGGTACTAATCACAAGTACAGGGTACTGGTTAAGTCATTACACCTGAGGCAGTTGGTTGATAAAAAGAAAAAAATTAACAGAGCTGCTTTCCTGAAATTAAATTTCTGTAGCATCATTATAAAAGGATAATCCAAACAGTGGAACAGCAGGAACAGAATTCTTCCAGTCACTACTTGCACCAGGGAGCTAAAGCTTGTGTTCCACAGAGTGCTCTACACAGGTCCTGCTTCTAGAGGCTTGGTCTCCCAGGAGTGCTGACACAGGCTTACAAGCCCACAGAAGCAAAAAGCTCCAGTCAGAGACAGCAAGACCAATAACCCTAGAGATAACCACATGGGGAATGGCAAGGGCAAGAACCTTACCAACAAAAATCAAGTTTACTTGGCATCATCAGAAACTAGTGCTCCCACCACAGCAAATCTTAGATATGCAAAAACAATGGAAAAACAAGATTTGGATGTAAAAATCACAATTCATGATAGAGGATTTAAAGAATAATATAAAATACCTTGGTGTGACTTTAAGTAAGAAAGTGAAAGATGTGTATGACAAAAATCTTCAAGTCTCTAAAGAAAGAAATCGAAGAAGATCTCAGAAGATTGAAAGATCTCCCATGCTCATGGATTGGCAGGATTAATCATAGAAAAAAAAATGGCCTTTCTTGATGAGACAATCTACAGATTCATTGCAATTCCCATCAAAATTTCAACTATATTATTCATAGAGTTTGAAGAGCAATTGGCAAATTCATTTGGAATAATAAAAACTCAGGATAGACAAACTATTCTTAAGAATAAAAGAACATCTGTGGAAAACCCCACCCCTGACCTCAATCTATACCTAAAGCAATTGTGTTTTTTAAAAAAACTGCATGGTATTAGTACAGTGATAGGCTGGTAGATGAATGGAATAGAACTCGTGACCAAAAAATGAACCCACACACCTATGGTCACTTTATCTTTGACAAAGGAGCTAAAACCATCCAGTGGAAAAAAGGCACCATTTTCAACAATTGGTGAGGATTTCAACTGGCAGTCAACACACAGAAGAAGGCTAATTGATCCATTCCTATCATCTTATACAAAGTTCAAGTCCAAGTGGATCAAGGACCTCCACATAAAACCAGATACAATCAAACTAATAGAAAGTGGGGAAGAGCCTTGAGGACATGGACACAGGGGAAATTTTTCTGAACAGAACACCAATAGCTTATGCTTGAAGATCAAGAATGGACAAATGGAACCTCATAAAATTGCAAAGCTTCTGTAAGGTACAGGATACTCTTAATAGGTCAAAACAGAAACCAATGGATTGGGAAAAGATCTTTAACAACCCTACATCTGATAGAGGGCTAATATCCAATATGTACAATGACTCAAGAAGTTAGACTCCAGAGAACCAAATAACCCTATCAAAATTGAGGTCCAGAGCTAAACAATGAATTCTCAACTGAGGAATACTGAATGCTGAGTAGCACCTAAAGAAATATTCAACATCCTTAGTCATCAGGGAAATGCAAATAAAAACAAACCTGAGATTCCACCTCACACCATTCAGAATGCTTAAGATCAGAAACTCAGCAGGTGACAGCAGGTGGTGGCAAGGATGTGGAGAATGAGGAACACACCTCCACTTCTGATTGGATTGCAAGCTGTTACAGGCACTCTGGAATTTATTTTGGCTGTTCCTCATAAAATTGGACATAGTACTCCGTGGAGACCAGATATAACACTCTTGGGTATATACCCAGATGATGTTCCAACATAAAATAAGGACACATGCTCCACTATGCTCATAGCAGCCTTATTTATAATAGCCAGAGGCTGGAAAGAACCCAGATGTCTCTCAACAGAGGAATGGATACAGAAAATGCGATACATTTATACAATGGAGTACTACTCAGCTATTAAAAACAATGAATTTATTAAATTCTTAGGCAAATGGATGGAACTAACAAATACCATCCTGAGTGAGGTAACTCAATCACAAAAGAACACACATGGTATGCACTCAGTGATATGTGGATATTAGTCCAGAAGTTCGGAATATCCAAGATACAATTCACAGACCACGTGAAGCTCAAGAATAAGGAATACCAAAGTGTGGATACTTCAGTACTTCTTAGAAGGGGGAACAAAATATTCATGGTCGGATATACAGAGACAAATTGTGGAGTAGAGACCTAGAGTAAGGCCATCCAGAGACTGCTCCACCTGGGGATTCATCCCATATACACTAACCCATCCTAGACACTATTGTGGATGCCAACAAGTGGTTGCTGCTAGGAGCCTGATGTAGCTGTCTCCTGAGAGGCTCTTCCAGTGCCTGACAAATACAGAGGTGGATGCTCACAGCCAACCATTGGACTGAGCACAGGGTCCCCAATGGAGGAGCTAGAGTAAGGACCCAAGGAGCTGAAGGGGCTTGTAGCCCCATAACAGGAACAACAATGTGAACCAACTGGTTGCCCCAAAGCTCCTAGGGACTAAACCACCAACCAAAGACTACACATGGAGCGACCCATGGCTCCAATTGCATATGTAGCAGTGGGTGGACTTGTTGGTCATCAATAGGAGGACAGGCCCTTGTTCTTGAGAAGGCACAATGCCCCTGTGTAGGTAGGGGAATGCCAGGAGAGGGAAGCAGGAATGTGTAGGTTGTTAAGCAGGGGTAGGAGGGAGGGGATAGGTGGTTTCAGAGGGGAAACCTGGAAATGGGATAACATTTGAAATTTAAATAAAAAAAATCTAATGACAATAATAGCTTCTAAAGAAAGAAAAAAGAGAAAAGGATAATCCTTTCTAAGGTTATGGATCATATATTATAGATTGGATATTTAATACTATATGATATTACATATGTATTATAAATGGGAGATGCTTAATTATTCCCATTGTTTGTGAAGTTTGTTATGAAACTTACGTTTTTTTCCTAATCCCAGTCAAGAATCAGAACACAGTAGCAGGGAGAAAGGTATAGTTTTGTTTCCCAGTGATCAAGGAAAATGACAGTTGCTTTATGGTAAAAGTGTCACCAGGAGCACACACTCTGGATGCCATTTTGTGATCTCTGTGCACTGAGCAGAGGGAGCATGTTTTATACCCTTTATTTTTGGAATGAAAACACACCTGTAGAGTTTAAAGTAGTAACTAGCACCATATGTGAGTTGGCACTGGCTGACTAAAAAGTACAAGAATTCTAAAATGCTTTCATTCATGTTGATTAGAGAAATGTGTGTTTTTATTTTACTACACTGAACTAACTAGAAAAGAAAAAGAAAGAAATGAAAAGAAAAGAGAAAAGAAGGAAAAGGAACTTATTCTTTATGAACACATCACGTAGCTAGACATCGCAGGCAGTGTAAAGCTTTACATAACAGGTGCAGGGTGTGCTAATGTCAGGGTCACTTCAGAAACCCCAGTCCTGCAAACCTGAAGCTCTTAGGAACGTCAGGCAGGTGCAGAGCCTGCAACTCTTCAGTGATATTCACAATATCATGGCTTCAGGGAATCTGGCTTTGAAAGCACGGGGAAACCTTATCTTTCTGGAGATGGAATTCCACAGCAGTAAGAGAAAACTTACACTGACGTGATTGTCTGCCATCACAAACACCAGCTTACCAGGAAAGACACAGATGATATTTCTCTATGTGTCCTGATACCTAATAATCACAGTTCACACAATTCTATACAGTTTTACATCATAGGAATCAGTGCTGACAACGGTGGCAGATACTTTGATTCCAGCAATTCAAAGGCAGAAGTTTGTGGATGTTTGAGTTCAGCACTAAACTGATCTACAAAGTGAGTTCCCAGTACAGTGAGGGCTACACAGAGAACTCTGTCTTGAAAATCAAACAAGAATAGAGAATTAGTAAGGCATGGAGATTCTAGACAAATGTATGATTTCTATGGAAAATGCTATAGAAATCCCTAAGATTCAAGACACAAGGAAGTCTGTAGCCTGTCTCCTCGCAGCTGAGCCTTAGCAGCTCACATCTTCGGGGCTGAGCATGGATAAGGAGGCCAGGAGAGAGAACCCACATTCTCTAATCTGCAGAATTAAGGGATAATCATCAAAGAGAGAGCAGGAGAGAGTAAACTGTGACAGGCCTGGGACAATATATTGTACTATGTACTGTAATTGCATTTTTCACAATGTATCAAAACAGGCTACTTTCAAGAGACATAAAATTCTGTACATACTGTACATAGCATCAGGAAAGGTCACTGATTTCTGAAACAGGCTACCCTGGGGAGAAAGGAGAGGAAGTCACTTGGGCAGATTAGGGAAGGAATCATGTGTGGAACAAGAAGTGACAAGGAGGAGCCTGACAAGTCTTCAGTTAAAGTCAATTGTGAAGGCTGTGGCTGCTCAGGGCAGAAAAATGGAAACCACCCTACAGCCTGACTCAAGGAGGCCCTGGCTTTAGCCTTTGTGTCATTTCACAGTGACACAAATCATGGACACACACAACCCATAGCATCATCAAATAGAGGAGTTTGGTAGGTGACATTGGTCAATGGCTTGGGTGTGAGGTTACTCAGTTAGGATGTGTATCTTTGGCATAGTCCTAAATTAAACTGAGAAAGACACTAGGGAGAAATGGCTGGTACAACAGGGAAGGTAAAAATAAAATCACCAAGTAGGTGCCAGTGCTGTTTCTAGAGATGCCAGAAATAAATGAACTGTGGGAATGTGATGGGCAAACCATGACGAGCCCTTGAGCTGAGGGAGGGCAGCCATTTCTCAAAGACTGAGTAAGAATCAAGTTTTTAAATCTTTAAGTCTTTGTAGCTGTGCCTTCAGGCTCAGATTGACAGTGGAAATGTTAGCTGGTGTTTCTAAATAAACCTCCAGAGACAGCAGGAACAGATACCTCGGAGGAGCATCATGGCACAGACTCCAGCCAACAACATGGATCCCACATAGTGCTGTAGTCATCACCCAGTACTAACTCCTAAGAGGCTCACCTTTGTTTCTATGCAGCTCTGACCTTCCTACCAGTACATTTGCTGTGGATTTGTATTATCAGAAGATTATAAAGGATATTTATTCAGTGATTAGAATACAGAAATTTTTAATGAACACAAATATTGTGTCCATTAGGACCAAGTTCAATGTTTATTAGCAATATGTGTACTGTACCCTCATCACTACTGTGACTCAGTTGACCTCTCCTACCAGGCAGAATGAGGATAATGAATGACATATTTTGTGAATGTAAACAGAGAATGAGAAGGCTCTTAAGAAAATAATAGCATTATAAGATGTATATACAAAGAGACACCCTTTCAATGTGGTAGCTTCACTAATTCATGAATATTTCACTAACATTTGATAACCACAATTTAAATTTGCTATATATTTTCTAACTTGCCCAAGTTTATTTTCAACCAGATATAGTCCTTGTGGAATGTAAATATTCAATTATACATTTGATAGTGCTATCTTCTCAAAGACTGCTTGTGCCAAATTGTTGGGTTTGCTCCAAAGGGATGGGGGAGGGGCAACTGGAAAAAGGGCAATATCTGGAATAGAATTAAATGATACAGTTTTTTTTTTTTAAAAAGAAAAATATCAAGAACCTACAGGAAAAAACTTTAATAAATAAAAAAGAAATAAAGATAGAGTAAAAAAAATATAGCCAAGTTTCACTTCATAAAAAAAAAAAAAGGAAAAAGAAAAAGAAAATTCCAGTATATAAAGGTCAGCATGGAGCACTCTGTTAGGTGAGGTTTGAACACTCATCCTGTTTCTTTTTCAAAGTCTTTTAGAACTCTAAGTATTCGCCCTATAGAAGCCAGTATATCAGCATAATTCCTTTTATGGTACATAATCAAGAGAAGTAAAATTGAGTGTATTTGTTTAACTTTAAACTTAAAACATCAGTACCTTTCAAGATGTTTCACTTCTGAAAACATCTAGAAATCATACCATACAACTTATGGATGATCAAGTAAATTTGGTAATTAGTTCAGAAAAAGTAATTGAAATTAAAATTAACTGGCATCTTATGAAAACTAAGTAATTTAAGACCTTAAGGAAATGAATATCCCAGGAAGAAAAGGCACTTGATGCAGCACACAGTACCCTGTGCTGAGGGCCTTCAGACTCAGCTTCCACGTGGCAAATCTTGAAACTCCCAATGTAGCTCCAGAGCTCCTCCCTCCATAGCCTTCCTGGGTCCCAACCACCTCCTGATTCTGTACTTACTCAGGGCACTTACCCAGATGTAAGTGGTGGGGCAGGTGGACTCTGAGCCTGAGGAGATCCTGCACAGGCTTAGCTGAAGGGAGACTTTAAAGCATCTCTGCAGACTGTAATTTTAGAGACTGTCAATGACAAGTTCCCACTGGAGAGCAGGGACATGTGACATCCCACTGGAACATTTTACCTTGAGTTGACTCTACTCTGTTGGATAATAGCTGTCCTGGGAGAGCTGGGCCCAAACTTTTCACTGAGCTTCCTTGGCACACCTGCAAGTTATATCAGAACACAATGTAGTCAACCTAAACTTGCTAATTTTCTCCTCAGGCTAAATGAGTACAAACTAAACTTCTACTGCATAATTCATCTGTTAGATTGTTAGACTTCTGGTGCCTTTCCTGAGCTTCCATGTTTCTGATTAAATCCACACAGTGAGTGACAGGCTGCTTATTCAAAAGTCCTTCAACACATGGAGAACATGTATCCAAGAAATTTTTGTTCTGTGCTCTATGATTTTCAGATTTTTAGCTCTTAGTAAAAAGTGAAAAGGAACTTAAATTAAATACAGAAGTGAAGAAAGACATTGGAGTTTGGGGCTGTGCAATCGTAGGCAGCTTGAACATAACTGTCGAAGGCCAACCCTGAACTGCATTCTCCTCCCCGGGGAGCTTGAATGGCCAGCTTCCTGCTCACAATGGAGTAAAGAAGTCTTTACATCTGGATTGATATAAATGACATGTATTCACTCTATAGGTACTTTACATACTGTAATATAAAGATAATGACAAATGGAGTCATGGACCAAACTCCCAAGAGAATCCAGTCATCCAGGGTGGTCTACTCCTGTGTTTGTGTCTCAGAATTAGAAGATAGCATTTTATAATACCTGCTTTCAATATGTCAAGAGTTCACACAGGAGCAAAACATGAAAGATTATCTGTTTCCAGAGGAGTGGAGACTGAAGAAACTAAACATATGTAAAAAAAAAAACAAAAAAACAAAAAAAAAAAACAACAACAATAACAACAACAAAACAACAACAACAAAAAAAACAAAGACCAAAAATATCTTCTGACTAAGATTCTACATAAGACATCTTGGAGAATGGAATCCTCAGAGGAAAGGCAAGGCACCCATTTAATAAATAACCAACTCATACCAAGGGTAAAGTCAGAATGCTACACAGTCACTTCATGAGCATTTTAATGCTTCTACCACAGGCATTGCTCACATGGAGAAGAGGAAACCCACAGGATGGAAGCCATTGGAAAATGTTCATACCTTGTCCATCCCTTCCCTGAGTGTGCTGGGCTTCTGTCTTAATTTCTTGCATAGCACATTGCCATCAAGTTGCCACCAGGTTCTCTGGTAGAACATCTGAGGTGGCGTGGCAGATGTGTTGGCCTGGCAGAGGAAGTGGCCTTTGTCTCCTGCCCTTTGTTTATGAAGCCGCTGTTCTCTGGAGGAACAGACTCCTCTTGGAGCATACATTTTTGATACAGAATTGACTTGCTCTGTTACTCTGGGCAGGTGAATCAACCTTGCCCAACTTTCATTTCTCTCAGATTTAAGAACTAATTTTTAAATTTTATGAGCATTTTTCCTGTATATGCATGTTGACAGCATATTTGCTTTGTTAAGATCATGGCAGCGTGATTCAGATCAGGCAGGTACTGGATCCTCCAGGACTAGAGTTACAGATGTTTGACAGCCCCTACATAGGTGCTAGGAACAAAACTGGAATCCCTCAAAAAGTGGCCAGTGCTCTTAACTGATGAGAATGATCTTTAGCCCCTGACATTAAAAACATTTGTATTGCTAAGTAGTCATGGTACCTAGTCTTTTGATTTTCATACAAATCCTTGGATACATTTGCTGTTTCTATGCAGAGTGGCTTTGGAATTCTGATGAGGATTACATCAAGTCTGTGGGTTGCTTTTGACAGCAGAACCATTTACAGAGTTTTTACCTTGTCTCTCTAGGAACATGAGGAGTCCTTATTGTCTTCTAGTATTCTTTTCTTTTTTTTCCTTTTATTTTGGTATTTTAAAAAGTTCATAGTGTAACTCACATTGTAATTCATTCACTTCCTTGGTTAGATTTAATCCAAGGCAAGTTAATTATTTATTTATTTAATTAATTTAGAGTCTTATGAATTTTTTCTCTACATGTTTGTTGTCACTGCACAGAAAAGCTTCATATATTTGCTTATGCTGCTCCTTTGTGGAGCTCCTTAGAGGTGACCTATTCAGTGAATGTCTAAATTTCATCCATAGCTTCTGGATTTCCCTGCAGTGGCTGATAGATGGAAGATGAAGGCCTGTAGGTTGCTAGGCAATCTCTCAACATGTGGAGGCCTCTCTAGAACCAGAGTTACCACCCTGTCATGAGGCCATTTCTAAGGCCCTGGACACTACTGAAGCTGTGACTTCGAGGTTTCATGAGGCTTCCCTCACTTACTCAAGGGTCTAAGAATTGCTCAGATGAGAGCCTGTGCAACCCACAATGACTTTTGGCTTGTGCAACTTGGTGAACTCCAGGACCTCCGCTGTTCTGTAGCCTAGGAAACATGAAGGAAATTCTGAAAGCCACTATGTCTTTTTGTTGAGCCTCAGAAGCCAGTGTTGCTTGGTGATTATCAAAGCCCAAGCCTGAGCTTTCTAGTGAGGTCCTATTACCTTTCCAGGCCAATAGGTAGGAAGGTTTTTCTGCCTGTGGCCTGTAGTCAGTTTGTACTTGGTCTCATCCTGAGTCCCTCACTGTGTCCTCAGTTTGCTGGTTACTTCATGTCCTGCAGAGGCCCAGGGAAATAGAATGTAGGAGAGGGCAGGTTCAGGACTTACTGTGTTTTCCTCATCAAAACTTAAATGTGTTACATACAAGAGGTGAAGAAATGAATAAAAGATGTTTTGTACACTTATTTGTCTCTAAGACATATGAGCAATGATTGTATAGTAGATGCTGTGGGCCTAAAACATTAATTCATCTTCCTGCCTGAACTCCCAGAGTACAGAGTTGATTGCCCTGTGCCAGGACTTCTGCCTATTGTGTGTAAGTCTTGGTTATTGTTTACTCCTGGGAGTAGTCATCTTAGAAGTCAGAAAGAGAACAGAAATTAAGGAGATAGATTTGAGATTCTGAGAGACTGGTGAGTGCAGGAAATTGCTGCAAAAGATGCCCAAGCGAGTACCCAGCCGAGTTGTGGGGTCCAAAGAGTTATGGAAGACAGACTTAGTTAGGATTTTCCACATGTCTCTAGGTCCTGGCAAGTCAGCTTTCCTTACCTGTGGGAAATACTTCACTGCTACTGCCTGGAATGTTCTAGAATCTTGAGTATAGGAATCCCCCTCTTATACTATGCTGAGGCCTGCCTTATGCAAACCTAATAGTGGGCCCATCAGGGAAAAGAGCCCAAAACTTTCCTTGGCATCTCCTGCAGTACTGTTCTGAATTTTCTTTTGTCATTCCCCTGATGTTAACAAGGCTCTCTCTGGTACCAACTCTACATGTCCAATGCCAAGCTAGAAAAGGCTCCAGTCTCAGCACCTACTACAGTAGACAGCAATGTAAATTATGAAGGTGACCAGCCAAAGGTTCCAGAATATTTGAAAGAGTACTTAGAAACCCCAAATTCTCCCTGGAGTTAACCAGGTATCCTGGGGCCTGAAATGAGAGTGACTCATCCCCCTCCTCTCCCTGACCCACAATATGAGGTCCAAAGAAGTCAAGTGCATAAAGTCAGCTTGCAGCTTAAGAAGTGTTTAGCCACCAACACACTTTCTGTGAACACCAAATTCTTTTACACTGGAGGAAAGTGTGTGTACACACACAATATCACTTAGTAAACGAGTATAGTATGGCTTCTCCCTGGGGTCCAGGACAGGGTATTTAGCTTAAATTTCATAGACCAAAAGTGGGTGTAAACAATGTGAGGAGAGGAATCCCCCAGGTGTGGCATTCAAAACTCCTTCAAGCCCTCACTGGTTTTGGCATTGGTTCTGGGTCTATAGGACCTTGTCAGATCTTACCCACATCTCAGGAACAGGATTGGATACCAGAGACAGGGACAATGAGAAAGTTACAGACAAATGGATTGAACTATAATATATCATCAGAGTTATGTGACTCAAACCCAAAAGGACATGCATTATATGTACTCACTAATAAGTGGATATTAGCCAAAAAACTAACAGGATACAATCCACAACTCAAGAAGGTTAAAAACTTAAGGGGCCAAGTGTATGCCTCAATCCCACTTGGGAGATAGAAGAAAGTAATCCCAGTATATGTGAAGGTAGGGAGGCATGAGGGTGAGAGAGAGGACCCAGAAAGTGTTAGGGTTATGGTTATGGTTATGGTTATGGTTATGGTTATGGTTAGGGTTAGGGTTAGAGTTAGAGTTAGGGTTAGGAAGGGGGAACATGATTAGGTGTTGGGGGCAGAACTGAGGCCAGCACAATGAATGGAAACAGGCAACCTCAGGAGTAGAAGATGAGGGGACCTTCTAGGATGTGCCAGGGTCTTGGGAGGTGAGAGACTCTCGGGATTCAAAAGGAGTGAGCTTAGATGAAATGCCCTTCAGTAGGAAGAGAAAACTTGTAGAGTCTATGTCCAGTAGAAAGAGAGGGCATCAAGTGGATGGATGGGGTAGCCATCATACAGACAAAAGCTCTGACCAAGAATTGTTCCTGTCTGAAGGAACTTTAGGACAAAAATGGAGAAAATCATGACAGAAAGGAGCTCCAGTGACAGGCCAAAGTTGGGATCCAGTTTAAGGGGAGACCCAGGACCCTAAGAGTGTTATTGATGCTTTGGTGTGCTTGCAGATGGAAACCTAGCAGTGATGGCCTCCAAAAAGCCCAACAAGCAGGTGAAAGAGTCAGATGCACATATTTACACCCAACAAATATACAGAAGCTGGTGATCCCTGTCATTGAATTAGAGAAAAGCTGGAGAAACTGAGGACGAGAGCGACCCTATAGGTAGACAAGCAGTGCCAACTAACGTGTACCCGCGAGATCTCTCAGAGATCGGACCACAAACCAGGCAGCATACTCCAGCTGATATGAGGCTCCCAACACATATACATACAACATAGAACTGCCAAGTATGAACTCAGAGAAGATGCACCTAAACCTCCAGCAACTTGAAGGCCCAGGGAGGTCTGGTGTGGTGGGGCTGGGGTTGGGGACATCTTGAAGATTAGGGACATGGGGCTTTGAGGAGTGGAACAGTCAGAGGGTGGGTCAGGAGGGGGAAAAGTCTGGAGAATAAAAATGATTATAGACTAAATAAACGAAAGGAGAAAAAATAGAAAGACAGTGTCCTTCCACACTGCTGTGTCTCATCAGCTGTAATCTCAGGTGTCCTAGCTTCTTTCTGTTGTGATAAAGCCATGACCAGAAACCACCTGGGGAGAAAAAGCCTTATTTCAGCATATGCTTTGCACATCATAGGCCATCAATGAGTGATGTCAGGCCAGAAACACAGGGCAGGAACTTTGAGGCAGGAACTGACTTAGAGGCCATAAATAGCATTGCTTGCTTACTGCCTTTTTTCTAGAGTCTCTCTCATATACCACCTGCCCAAGGATGTACCATCCACAGTGAATGGGCCCTGTCAAAGCAATCATTAATCAAGGAAATATCCCACAGACTTGCTCACAAGACAATCTAGTGGAGGATTGAGGGTCTCTCTTCCCACATGACCCTATCCTGTCTCACACTGATAAAAGCTCACTACCAGAACACTGCAGGAATCTCTGTATACTAAGCAACAGGACCTTGCAACATGCACAGAAGGACCCAAATAAAATCTCCTATTTACCTTCAACTGTCACCTTGATACAGTTAGAGTCACCAGTGGAGTTCTCATTAAGAAAGGGAGCTAAGGAAGCCAGGGATAGAAAACCAGTAGGCAGCCTTCTTTTGTAGTTTCTGTTTCAGTTCCTGCTTGAGCTCCTACCCTGGATTTCCTCACCTCTGGCCTACAGCTTGTTAGTTGAAACAAATTATTGTCTCTCCAAGTTGCATTTCGTCCCAGTACTTTATGACTGCAACAGGGAAGCAAACCATGATATGGAGCAACTTGAATGTTGCGGGTGGGTCCTAGGTCACTTCCACAGACAATACACAGTCAGAAAAGTTGTTTGAAACATTTACACTCAGCTATGCCAATTTTAGAAGTATTTCCATTATAAAAATCTGATGTGGTGAATACCACTGTTATACAAAACTGTATCCTAGCAGCTCCTTTAGTTCACAGTGTCAACACTGAGAGCCAGGTAGAAGTCAACATTCGAGGGTCAGATGCACACCTATGGTTATCTTTGCTGTGTCTTATCTGAGACCAGTGTTAGAATACTGTGGAGGATGTGTTTCCAGGATCTCACTATGGTTTTCCTTGGGCTCCCTGAACATGATGATTTCAGTTGAATGACTTCCCATTTTGTAACAAACAAAGGTTTGTAACAAACAGTTGACTGTGGGGAAGGGACCATCCTTACTGACCTTCAGCATAGTATAGATGGCAGCAAGAGTTTATTACATGATAGCATGAGGAATTCTCAATGGTAAAAGTGAGCAATGTCCAGACTTCATCATGGAGGAAATCCCATTCCCAGAGTGAGAGCCAAAGAGCCTGTTGTTTGGCTTTACATACCAAGGTAGGCTTCATACTTTTCCAAAGCCTCTGGAACAGGTAGCTTCCCCAAGGGCTCCTTCTGTTCATGTGCTGACATGCCCATGCATATTTACCCTTTTGTAATCTGTGGAGGAAGAGTTGTGCAACTCTCTCCTTCCTTAAAATTAGTGTTCTAACAAGGACACATATGGGAGAGTCAAAGGTGGTTTTAAAGGAAACATAAACTCTAGCAAGTGAGGAAATATTCTTAGTCCACAAACCCTCTGAAATCTTTCCCTTTTGGAAAGTGGAGTACAGTTTTTTGTGGGTTTTTTTTTAAAGATTTATTTATTTGTTTATGTGAGTACAGTGTAGCTGTGTTCAGACACACCACAAGAGGGCATTAGATGGTTGTGAGCCAACTTGTGGTTGCTGGCAATTGAACTCAGGACCTCTGGCCAGTAGTCAGTGCACTTAACCACTGACCTATCTCTCCAGTCCAAGTACTGTTCTTTGAGACAGAAATATTTTATCCTATTTTCAGTCCTTGGCATGAACAAAACTTTCCCTCCTGTAGTCGCTGTCTTCTCATTTTGTTTGGTACTGGAAATTTCATAGGTTTATAACAAAAAACTGACTGTGAGGGAGAGACCATCCTTATTGACCTTCAGACCTGTGATCCCTTTACTACTTATTAGAGAGAGCCTCAGCATCTCTAAAGAGCTGGAGAGTGATCTGCCTTTCCCTTCATTCACATCCTTGCTTTCTTCCCTTGGGTTGATAGCATATGTATTGATATGGTTGTGTAGCAAAGCCTCATCATCTGCTAATGTTGTGCTTCATCTTGACCCACTTCCTTCCAAAGCTTGTGTCCCAGCATACTAGGGGTAAGGAGGAAATGAAGAAAGGACAGGTCCACAAATATATACAAAAAAGCTGAAATTGGCTTGGGATCTCTGATGGAGAGGCTACCAAACCCCAGAAGCTGTGTGTATATTATTTTCAGTTGGAAAAAGAAGTGATGTTATTGCATACAGATAAACAGAGAGGCAGGTTATTACACAGAGTTGAGCAGTGAGGTAGGTTTAGCTCCTAGTGTGCAGTCCTTAGGATGTAAACACCAGGGGAAGGGGAAGCTATGGTCGACATTCTCAGCACACACTGAGAATATTCCTATTTGGACCACAGGAAGGCTTTGCCATCCTGCCACGCTTTGCTCAGGAAGCTTTTGCCCTTACCATGGGTCTGAGCCACTGGTCATTGACAGAGCTGTGTTAATATCAAATTACATTGATTCATTTAGGACTTGGCTAGTCTCTTACAGAACCATTCATGAGTCATATCTCTTTTAATCTCTATGAAATGTTTCAGTTCATTTGGTGAACAGCAAAGTCATGGCTGCAAGCATCAGGAATGGCAGCTGGAATAAGAAACTGGGAAGTCATATCTTGAACCCAAACATAGAGCAGAGAGTGAACAGGAGCTGGTAGGAGGATTTTAGGTTAAACCTGGCCTATACTAGACTGAGGTGCCCATGACTGCCTCAACAAAGGCCTCCAGCTATGCATCTCTCCCTCTACATTTTCCTATCATTTCTTTTTAATTTTGCTTGTACATGTCACTCATAGCATGCATCCTGAAGCTGAGCATATGGGAAATATAGAACACAGAACCAATAGTACATTGAAACCAGATACTCCACATGAGGACTGACCCAGCAAAAAGCTTCTTGTTAACACAATTTAGGGCATGAGCCTCAGAGCTGATGGGAAGTCATGGGTGGCCCAGGAATCTCACACCACAGATCAGACACATCCCAATGTATGAAATGGTATGGGACCAAGTGTATCTAAGTTTCAAAATGATCAAAGTTAGAGTTGTCTAGTTGGTGCAAACTTTTGGATTCCTCCCACAGGTATTGTAAGATAACAGATGAAGTTTGTACCCATCCCTCCCCAGATGGATGTTATCCAGAGCTCAAGGAGTAAGTTCAAAGGCAGGAAAAATGTTCCACTGGGATGCCAGGTCTCCATGCTCCACAATGAGAACTTGTCACCTTCTACAGACACTAAAATTACAAATTGCTCACATACATTTAATACTCCCTTAATCCTGTGCAGTATCTCCTCATGCACAGAGTCCTCCCCTGCCACATCCATCTGTGTAAGTGCCCTGCACCCAAGTGCAGAATCACAAGGTGATCTGGTCCCAGGCAGGCTGAGAGAGGAGTTCCCAGGATACAAGGTGGTTTTCAGCATCTGCAATGGAGACTGAAGTCTGATGTGTCTTCAGCACAGTGGGCTGTGTTCTGCATGAGGAATGAACATTTTTTTCCCTTAGGACATTCGTTTTCTGTAAATTTTAAAATTCATTAGTTTTTCAACTTCTGGAATATCCATAGATTTTTGGTTTGCACTCATTTTTTCTAAAGCAAGTGTCTCTCTGCCTCAGCACTTAAATCACACAGTGATTTTCCTGGCTTATTCTTTCCTACAAATCTTCTCATGCTACCATGAAAATATTAAACCCACAGCTTAATGTAATATCTTCAGCTTTGTGTCTGTCTAAAACTGTTTTGAACTTGACTTCTTTTGTTCAAATAATTCATGGATTTAATACTGTGTTGGTCTGAATATGCCTGGCCCATGGAGTCTTACTACTAGGAGGTGTGGCCTTGTAATAAGTATGGACTTGTCGAAGGAAGTATGGTCATGTGGTCATGGGCTTTAATACCCTTGTCCTAGTTTCATGGAAGTCAATCTTTTACTGCTTGACTTTGGCCTACGTGTAGATTTCTCAGCTCTTTCTACAGCTTGCCTGCATGGATGCTGCCATGCTATTGACTTGATGATAAAGGACTGAACTTCTGAATCTGTAAGTCATCCCCAATTAAAATTTGTCCTTATAAGTGTTGCCTTGGTCATGGTGTCTGTTCACATCAGTAAAATCCTAACTAAGACAGAATTTGGTTTCAGAGACTGGGGCATTGCTGTGATAGCCCTGCCATTCTTTGATTGTAAGAATGTGAATTTTGGGACTTTGGATTTGGAGTGTGGTTGGATGATTTAAGCTGGACTTACTGTTTATCTTAGTAGGAATATGGAATAAATTGTTGCTGTGGGTTCTTTGAAATGTGGAAGCCTGACTCTAGAGGTTTCAGAGGAGAACAATATTCGTATGTGACCCAAGCCTTTTGGTGGAGACCAGAATATCAGGTGTGGATCATAGAACTTCTTGAACAAGAAGGTAACAAGAAACTGTAATGTTACCTTGCCTTGGAGACCCTAAGATATTCCATCTCCCAGGGCTATGGGATATATTCTGAGGAAAGGTGATAACTGGGAGTGGAAGCAACCAAGGAGAAAGACATTTGTGCAGTCAACAAAAATGAAAAAGAAGTTGGAGATCTGAAACATACTTTGACATCAGACATGGAGACTCAGTTTGGATTTTGACCAGCTGGTTTCCTATCTTGCTTTGAGAATTATAGCTAAGTGATTGGATGAATCTCAGAAAAGACTCTGAATTTTTGGAATTTTTCTATAGTTAAGACTGCTATAGACGATGGGGATTTTAAATGGACTAAATGTGTTTTTTTTTTATTAAGCTATGTCTATGTATGACTCCTGTAGACTCATGTGTGTGAACAAGCATATGGGAGCCAGGGAGTGGAATGCAGTGGTTTGAATAAGCTTGATCCAGAACTTGGTAAGGTTAGGATATGTGACCTTTCTGGAATAGTTATGGCCATTTTTGAGGAAGTGGTTCTCTGTGAGTGTGGGCTTTGAGACTCTTTTCCTAGCTTCCTGGAAGTTAGTCGTCTCCTGTTTGCCTTTGGAACAAGTTGTAGAACTCTCAGCTTCCTGCACTATGCCTGCCTGGATGCCTCCATATTCCCACTTAATGATACTGGCTGAACCTCTGAACCTGTAAGCCAGCCGCAATTAAATGTTGCCTTCATAAAAGTTGTGTTAGTCATGATGTCTGTTCATAGTAATAAGACCCTCACTAAGATAGAAGCTTTACGAAGAAATGAAGCTGTAGGTTACAGCATGTACAGTGGAGAGTCTCACACTGTGCTGCATCTCACTCCCAGTTCATCTAGAGCTACCAGAACTCAGAGGATGTACTTAGCCTGGGTTCTGACCAGTAGGATGCCTCAGCTAAGGAATTTGGTGGCCAAGTATGAAATATAAGGTCTATGGTGAACTTGATCATGGTTTTCCCAGGTCCTAAGAACAGGAATTTATGATTCTGGTTTCTTGGGAGAAACAATTGTAAAGCAGTCAAATAATGGGGAAAAACCTGGATTCTGTTGCTTTCTCTAGGTCTGTTCTCTCTTATTAACTCCCATAATTCCCCAAACTGTATCTTCTCATGGTGTTAGAAATAGATAAAGCAAAATCTATGTCCCTTTTTGTCACAAAGGGACCATTAAACCCTCTGGGAAAGGAAGTCTGAAATCCATTGTTCCATCATCAGATCCATCACATGTCAGGTTCTGTCAGGAATAATTTCTCCTGTAGGACATTTGGGTCTCTGTAGTAACATTAGTCTTGTCTGTCAAGACTCCTGTCAGGTCTGTGACAAGGCTTCTCTGTGACTTCTCTTCCTTTCTCCATATGGGCACACTATCTTCTCTGGTGTTTCTGAAGATGTGTTTTTAATACTGAAACAGTCTAGCTGCAAGTGTGAGCCAGAGTCCAATAAAGGACTTCAGCCCCTTCCTAGCCTAAGTATTCTTCATGCTTTCCCCATCACATCACACAGTTCTTTTTCTTCATTTCCTCTCTGTACACAGTTCTTCCATCTGCTTACTGATACTTTTCCTTGTCTGAAGCACTGGTGGCTTCTTTCCTGCTGTCTGCCAAGTAGTTTTCCAAGTAGAATTGTTAGATAAAGAATACTGCCTGATGTAACTCCATTCTGTGCAGAACTTACTTACATTAAGCAGAGCCAGTCCCACCTTCCCAAGTCTTGGTTCGTGGTTCAGGGATGCCCAGCACGGGTGAGAGTGATGTTAACATGGTAAGTGTGAGCTGAATGACAATGACAAACACAAGAACACAGTTTCCTAAACACAAGAATCAGCAGGTATTGCTCAGATCTGCCTTTTTTCCTGCTCTTTACAGAGCCACTCCACACAAAGGGTATAGGTAGGCTGAATCCATGTTATAGAGGATAACACAGTTACTCTGTCTTTCTCCTCCCAGGATCAGTGCACCCATGGTGCCATAAGCACCCAGTGTGCCTGGCCTCTGCAGAAAGATTTCTCTTCCATTATGCTCCCTGCTTCCCCCCAGATGACAAGGTCAGGTGATTGTTCTACTGAACACTACTCCACTGTTTCAGGACCGTTGGTGATGTCATAGACTTCAGGCTGTCCATGATTTGTGTAACTAAAGAATGGCACAGTGTCTACAGTCATGGGTTCCTGGCTCCATGCAGAACAGGCAGCTCTATCTCTGTGGTCCTGAGCCATTGATGCTTTTACCATTACTCTAAAAATGAATACTCAGGATTCTTCTGGGCATTTCTTGCTTCAGGTGCGTTTTGTTTTCCTGTTCTGCTCTCTAAACCTTTCTTCATTTTCTCCAATCTATTTCACAAAGCCATGTCCTTTCCATATGTGCAAAACATCATCTGTCTCTGGAGGATATAGCAGGTAATTTTTGGCATGATACAATTGCATCTCAGGGAAACAGGCAGAAGATGCAGCCTGAAATGTTGTGTAAATGTGGCTTTCTCTTACATCATTTTTCTGATGGCAGGTAGGGGCTTTCATGTTCTCCCATCTTCCATGTTGTGTTAGGTGGGTATATATGTGAGGACAAACATTTGGGAAGACAGGCAATACACTCATTTTTATCTCATTTTTATGAAGTGCTGATAGTCATTAGAGGGCTTTGCATATGAGTGACACATTAGCCCAAAATGTTCTATATAACTTCACTTAGGCACAGTTGAATGTGCTGCAAAGCCTGGTGCTGGCAGGTGTTCAAGGCTGTTGTTTTGTGTCTCTCCTGACAAACTGGTGCTCAGAGTTACAGGGCATCCTGTCACTCTCCAGCTGTTTCTTCAGTGAGAAGGGAACTTTTAAATTTCACCTCCATTCTAATAAGAATTCTCTGACTTCAGAGCAACAATCTCCCGAATCTATGATGCCAATAATGTATCTGAAGATACTTGCCTCCTGAAAAACCCTGGCTTTCCTAAGTTTTTAAGTTTTGCAGGGGAATTATGGAAGCTAGTAACAGAAACCAGACCTAGAGAAAGCAACAGAGTCCAGGTTTTCCCATTATTTGACTGCTTTACACTTGTTTCTCCAAAGAAACAAGAGTCAGAAATTCCTGTTTTTACTACCTGGGAAAACCATGACCAAGTGCACTATAGACCTTATATTTCATACCTGGCAATGAAATTCCTTAGCTGAGGCATCCCACTGGTCAGGACCCAGGCTAAGGACATCATCTGAGTTCTGGTAGCTCTAGATGAACTGTGACCCTAAAATAGCACAACATGTACTCCACTATACAGAGGTTGACATCCCTCACTACCTGGGGAGTTTGATAATGTGATGCCTTTGCAAGGATAATTCATTCTCTCTCTCTCTCTCTCTCTCTCTCTCTCTCTCTCTCTCTCTCTCTCTCCCTCTCCCTCTCCATCTCCTTCTCCCTCTCTCTCTCCCTCTCCTTCTCCATCTCTTATTCTGCCTGTCTTTCCTCATTTCCTGTGTGTCTGTCTGTCACTCTGTCTCATTCTCTTTGTGTTTGTACTCAGTGGAACATAAAGACTTCATTTCATAAAAATGGTAGAAGAGACATTTATTAAGATGATTTCTTAATAACTGCTAGTAAATGCATATATTTCATGGTTTTTTATTTTTAATTTTTATTAGATTTTTCTTTATTTACAATAACTCATTTCGCAGGTTCCCCTCCAAAAAAAAAGAACAATTCCCTTCAAGTTTCTCTGCATTTAGTTTGATGTTGGCTATGGTTGGCTGTATATTGCTTTTACTATGTTTAAGTATGGGCCTTGAATTTCTGATCTTTCCAAGACTTTTATCATGAAGGGATGTTGGATTTTGTCAAAAGCTTTCTCAGCATCTAATGAGATGATCATATTTTTTTCTTTGAGTTTGTTTATATAGTGAATTACATTGATGGACTGCTGAATATTGAACCATCCCTGCATCCCTTGGATGAAGCCTACTTGGTCATGATGGATGATCCTTTTGATGTGTTCTTGGATTCAGTTTGCAAGAATTTTATTGAGTATTTTTGCACTGATATTCATAAGGGAAATTGGTCTGAAGTTTTCTTTCTTTATTAGGTTTTTCTGTGATTTAGGTATAAGAGTAATTGTGGCTTCATAGAACAAAATGGGTAGAGTACCTTCACTTTCTATTTTGTGGAATAGTTTGAGGAGTATTGGTATTAGGTCTTCTTTGAAGGTCTGATAAAACTCTGCACTAAACCCATCTGGTCCTGGGCTTTTTTTTGGTTGAGAGACTATTAATGACTGTTTCTATTTCATTCCAGATATGGAACTGTTTATGTTGTTGATCTGATCTTGATTTAATTTTGATACCTGGTATCTGTCTAGAAAATTGTCCATTTCATACAGGTTTTCCTGTTTTGTTGAGTATAGCTTTTGTAGTAGGCTCTCATGATTTTTTGGATTTCCTCAGTGTCTGTTGTTATGCCTCCCTTTTCATTTCTGATCTTGTTAATTAGAACAATGTCTCTGTGCCCTGTAGTTAGTCAGGCTAAGGGTTGATCTATTTTGTTGATGTTCTCAAAGAACTAGCTCCTGGTTTGGTTGATTCTTTGTATAGTGCTTTTTGTTTCTATTTGGTTGAGTTCAGCCCTGAGTTTGATTATTTCCTACCTTTGACTCCTCATGGGTGAATTTGATTCTTTTTGGTCTAGAGATTTCAGATGTGCTGTCAATTTGCTGGTGTATGTGCTCTCTAGTTTCTTTTTGGAGGCACTTAAAGCTATGAGTTTTCCTCTTAAAACCATTTTCATTGTGTCCCATAGTTTGGGTATGTTGTGGCTTCATTTTCATTAAACTCTAGAAAGTCTTTAATTTCTTTCTTTATTTCTCTCTTGACTAAGTTATCATTGAGTAAAATGTTGTTGAGCTTCCACGTGTATGTGGGCATTCTATTGTTTATGTTGTTATTGAGGAGCAGCCTTAGTCCATGGTGATCTGATAGGATGCAAGGAATTATTTCAATCTTCTCGTATCTGTTGAAGTCTGATCTGTAACCAAATATGTGGTCAATTTTGGAGAATGTACCATGAGGTGCTGAGAAGAAGGTATATCCTTTTATTTTAGGATAAAAAGTTCTATAGATATCTGTTAGATCCATCTGTTTCATAACTTCTATTAGTCTCACTGTGTCTTTGTTTAGTTACTGTTTCCATGATTTGTCCATTTCAGAGAGTGGGGTGTTGGAATCTCCCACTATTATTGTGTGCAGTGCAATGTGTGCTTTGAGCTTTAGTAAAGTTTCTTTTATAAATGTAGAAGCCCTTGCATTTGGAACATAGAGGTTTGGGATTGAAAGTTCCTCTTGATAGATCATACCTTTGATGAATATGAAGTGTCCCTCTTATCTTTTTTGATCACTTTAGGGTGAAAGTCAATTTTATTCGATATTAGATTGGCTACCCCAACTTTTTCCTTGGGGCCATTTGCTTGGAGAATTGTTTTCCAGCCTTTTATTCTGATGGAATGTCTGTCTTTTTCACTGAGTTGGGTTTCCTGTATGCACCAAAATGTTGGATCCTGTTTACATACCCAGTCTGGTAGTCAATGTCTTTTTATTGGGGAATCGAATCCATTGATATTAATAGACATTAAGGAAAGGTAATAGTTGCTTCCTGTTATTTTTGTTGTTATGGTTGGAAATCTGTTCATGTGACTACCTTCTTTTAATTTTGTTGGAAAATTATTTTTTTTCTTTTTCTAGAATGTAGTTTCCCTCCTTGTGTTGAAGTTTTCCATTTATTACTCTTTGAAAGGCTGGATTTGTGGAAACATATTGTATAAATTTGGTTTTGTTATGGAATACTTTGGTTTCTCCATCTATGGTGATTGAGAGTTTTGCTCATAGTTTGAGGTATAGTAGCCTGGGCTGGCATTTGTGTTCTCTTAAGGTCTGTATGACATCAACCCAGGATATTCTGGTTCTCATAGTCTCTGGCGAGAAGTCTGGTGTAATTCTAATAGGTCTACCTTTATATGTTATTTGATCTTTATCCCTCACTGCTTTTAATATTCTTTCTTTGTTTTGTGCATTTGGTGTTTTGACTATTATGTGGCAGGAGGAATTTCTTTTTTGATCCAGTCTATTTGGAGTTCTATAGGCTTCTTGTATGTTCATGGGCATCTCTTTCTTTATGTTAGGGAAGTTTTCTTCTATAATTTTGTTGAAGATATTTACTGGCCCTTTAAGTTGGAGGTCTTCACTGTCTTCTATACCTATTATCCTTAGGTTTGGTCTTCTCATTGTGTCCTGGATTTCCTGGATGTTTTGGGTTAGGAGCTTTTTGAACTTTGTGTTTTCTTTGACTGTTATGTCAACGTTTTCTATGGTATCTTGTGCACCTAAGATTGTCTCTTCTATCTCTTGTATTCTGTTGGTGATACTTGCATCTATGTTTCCTGACTTCTTTCCTAAGATTTCCAACTCCAGAGTTGTCTCTCTTTGTGATTTCTTAAATGTTTCTACTTCCATTTTTATGTCCTGGATGGTTTTGTTCAGATCCTTCATCTGTTTCATTGTGTTTTCCTATAAATCTTTAAGGGATTTTTGTGTTTCCTCTTTCAGGGCTTCTACTTGTTTACTTGTGTTCTCCTGTAATTCTTTAAGGGATTTTTCTGTTTCCTCTTTCAGGCCTTGAACCTGTTTACCTATGTTCTACTGTATTTCTTTAAGGGAGTTATTCATGCTCTTTTTAAATTCCTCTATCACCATTGTGAGATAAGATTTTAGATCAAAACAACTCTGAGATTCCACCTCACACCAGTCAGATTGGCTAGGATAAAAGACTCAGGTGACAGCAGATGCTGGAGAGGTTGTTGAGAAAGAGGAACACTACTTCACTGCTGGTGGGATTGCAAACTGGTACAACCACTCTGGAAATCAGTGTGGCGGTTCCTCCGGAAATTGGACATAGTTCTACCAGAGGACCCAGCCATACCACTCCTGGGCATATACCCAGAAGATGCTCCATCATGTAATAAGGACACATGCTCCACCATGTTCATAGCAGCCTTATTTACAACAGCCAGAAACTGGAAACAACCCAGATGTCCCTCAACAGAGGAATGGATACAGAAACTGTGGTACATCTACACAATGGAGTACTACTCAGCTATTAAAAACAATGAATTTATGAAATTCTTAGGGAAATGGATGGATCTGGAGAGTATCATCCTGAGTGAGGTAACCCAATCACAAAAGAACACACATAGTATGCATTCTCTGATAAGTGGTTATTAGCCCAGAAGTTTGGAATACAGGAAGAACGACACACAAACCACAAGAAACCTAAGAAGAAGGAAGACCAAAAGGTGGACATTTCATTCCTTCTTAAAAAGGAGAATCAAATATCCACAGAAGGGGTTGCAAAGATTAACTATGGAGCAGAGACTGAAGGAAGGACAAGCATATAGCTATCTCCTGAGAGGCTCTGACAATACCTGACTAATACAGATGTAGAGGCTCACAGTCATTCATTGAACTGAGTACACGGTCCCCAATGAAGGAGTTAGAGAAAGGTTCTATGGAGCTGAAGGGTTTGCAGCCCCTTAGAATGAACAACAATTTCTAACTAGTACCCTCAGAGCTCCCAGGGACCCAACTACCAATCAAGGACTATACAAGGTGGGACTGAATGTTCTGGCAGCATTTGTATAGTAGAGGATTGAATATTCGATCATCAATAGAAGGAAAGGACCTCGGCCTTGTGAAGGTTTTGTGCCCCAGTGCAGGGAAATACCAGAGCCAATAAGTGGGAGAGGGTGGAGTGGCAGGCATGGGGAGGGGGGAGGCAAAAGGAGTGTGTTCTTGCTGTTTTTGTTTGTCTGTTTGTTTTTTGGAGGGGAACCTGGGAAAGGAAAAATTTACATGTAAATAAAGAAAATATCTAATATAAAAAAAGATTTTAGATCTAAATCTTGTTTTTCTGGTGTTTTGGGATATCCAGGACTTGCTGAGGTGGGAGTACTAGGTTCTGATGAAGCCAAATAGTCTTGGTTTCTGTTGGTAAGATTCTTGCATTTGCCTTTTGCCATCTGTTTATCTCTGGTGTTAGCTGTTCTTGCTATACCTGGCTGGAGCTTGTTCCTCCTGTGTGTCTGTAAGCCTGTGTCTGTACTTCTGGGAGATTAGCTCTCCTCAGGTAAGACCTGTGTGCATTGGGCTGTGGATCAGTCGTCCCTCCTGAGTCCAGCGGTCAGAACAAACCCTGGAGAGAGGCTCTCCACTTGCAGGGAAGGGGCAGAGAGGGCTGTGGATCTGTAGTACCTCCTCCTATGTGAAGAGGGAGGTAGAAAGGATCCTGTGCTGGCTGCCCTGCCACTTCTGAGGCCTGTGCCTCCTGGCTGGTCCCATCTGAGAATGTCACTGGAGAGAAAATGGAGATCTCACCTGAGTCTCTGGGTTGGAGCACTCCCCAAAGGCAAGCTCTCTGCTTGTGGGTAAGGGGCAGAGAAGGCAGTGGATCTGCAGTACCTCCTCCTAGTTGAAGAGGGAGGTAGAAAGGCATTTCATGTTTTTATAAACTTTTAAAACTCCACTAATTTGTACATTATCTTCCATGAAATGTGTTTATATAGAACAAGCCTGTCATAATTAATGCATATGTGTCAAAAGCTGACTTTCCATTCAAGTATCACTGTGAACTACTGTCCTTATATCTTGAAAGCAGATGGAGCCTTGTTTAATGTATATTTTCTTATGGTTATCATGGCACAATTTCACTCATATTGGCCAGGTGGCAGAAACTGTTACTATGATAGTCCACTACTGGATCTGAATTTCCCGACTCCTCTTCTTTTTGTTTCCCTGGTCCTTCCTTCTCCCCTACCTCTGAGTCCTCTTCCTTGAGACTGAGGTCAAGGAGGAGCTCTGGCATTATAAGGAACTTCACAAATTGCAAGAATAGAATTTAGTAGAGCTTAATTAAGATTCTGGGGATGATGACCACTGGTCTTTTGATGAGCTTTTTGTGTTGATACTATACAATCTTTATGTAAGTAAACAAAAATTATTAAATGTTTCCATCAACTACCCACCTCACCTTGAATTACTAATTGTTACCCAAAGTTTATGAATTCTAACATTTTCCTTATTGCTTCATTTTATAGTTCTTTGAATTTTTCAAGATTATAGTACAATAATGTGAGTGATCTATTCCTCTATCTCCCATAAAAACCTTTCAAATAATCCCCAATGTTGTCCTCTGCTTTCGTGGCCTCTTTTTCTTACATAATACATATTCTTAAATCCATAACTTCAACATGTTCAGTCTGTATAATGTTACTTGTATGTGTGTTTTCCATTTGGTTTTCAATAATGAATTGTTGTGGTCTCCCCTAAAGAAGATAGTTCCTCGTGAATATTTGGCCTGGCTGGGCAGTGTTGGTACATGTCTTTATTCCAACCACCTAGAAGTTAGAAGCTGATATATCTCTGAGTTAGAGGCCGACATGGCCTATAGAGTAGGTTCTAAGCCAGTCAGAGCTACATAGAGAAACCCTGTGTTGAAAAAAAAAGAAAGGGGGAGAATAAAGAGAGGAGAAGGAAGAGAGAAAGAAAGAAAAAGATAGATAGATAGATAGATAGATAGATAGATAGATAGATAGATAGAT
>JADRCD010183326.1:26215-47709 GCA_019843815.1 Montemys delectorum
GATAGATAGATAGATAGATAGATAGATAGATAGATAGATAGATAGATTTGACCTGTAGGTAAAGGGGTAGAATAAAGCAAACACTGAAATTAAATTACCATGTGCAATAGAACGCATAGGAACACAATCCTCCAGGAGGGCATATTTTGGGTTTTCTTCAATTTTCTACATTCCTGTTCACCAAATATATAAAGCTATTTTGTGTGTGGCCATCAAGTGAGATGCAGCTCTTGGTTAAAAACAAACCAAACCCAGGCACCATGATCAGAAATGCTTCTAAGAATTCATGGAAATGTTTAATGTACAAGAAAGTTTATATTCAGAGGTAGTCCCACAATCATACACACAATTCAACCCTGATTGGAAAGCATTAGGACAGTGGGGATGATGGGGATGGCTTTGAGGGGGTATGAGCTGGAGGTGAGTTTGGATGAAGTGGAATTGGGATGAGTTGACATCTTGTTGTTAGCTTGGTGTTGGTGGGCAGTTGTGAACAAAGCCATATTTTGTAAGGAAGAGTTTTTTCTTTTTTTCTCGGGATTTTCTATTTGATTCCTATCCCCATACAATGAATAAAGCCAACTTACTCCACACTGACACACACATGAAAATCATCTTGTTCTCTGAAGTGAATGTTGGGATCTCAGCTAACAGTATCCTTTTTATTGATCACATCTACATGTTCCTTGGTGAGAACAGACCTAAGCCTATTGACCTCTACATTGCTTTCTTATCTCTAACCCAATTTATGTTGCTTATAACTATGAGCTTCATAGTTGCAGACATGTTTATGTCTCAGGGTAGATGGGATTCTACCACATGCCAATCCCTTATCTATTTGCACAGGCTTCTGAGGGGCCTCACTCTCTCTGCTACCTGTCTGCTGAATGTCCTTTGGACCATCATGCTTAGTCCTAGAAGATCCTGTTTACAAAGTTTAAACATAAATCTCCCAATCATATCTCAGGTGTCTTCCTTTTATTCTGTGTCCTCTATATGTCTTTTAGCAGTCACCTCTTCGTATCAATTATTGCTACCCCCAATTTGACCTCAGAGAATTTTCTGTATGTTACTCAGTCATACTCGCTTCTACCCATGAGTTACTCTAGAACAAACCTGTTTTCCATATTGATAGCCATGAGGGAAGTCTTTCTTATTAGTCTCATGGCCCTGTCCAGCGGGTACATGATGAATTTCCTATGGAGGCACAAGAAGCAGGCCTGGAGTCTTCACAGCACCAGCCTTATTTCAAAAGCATCCCCAGAGCAAAGGGCCATCAGGACCATCATGCTGCTCATGAGCTTCTTTGTGGTTCTCTACATTTTGGAACATGTTGTCTTTCACTCAAGGATGAAGTTCAAGAATGGTTCAATATTCTACTCTGTCCAAATTATTGTGTCCCATAGCTATGCCACAGTCAGTCCTTCGTGTTTATTTGTTCTGAAAAGCTTATAACTAAGTTTTGTGGGTCAATGTGTGGCAAACTAATAAATGTTTGATTATTTATTGATGTGTATGGATCCTGAACATAATCCAATATGTTATAATCAGAGCTATGGATCATGGCCTAGTGGGACATTCTACGACTAAAATTGATATATGAAATTATCCTTTTTTCTGTTAAATCTGTTTATTTTTGTATGTAGATGACAAGTATATAAAAGAAAATTAAAACCCATATTCTCTCAGATTTCAGAAGAGGTTTCTATCTTTCACTGTGTTTTCAAAAGAGATCTGTGAGACAGCCCTTAGTTGACCTGGGTTGGCATATTGCTTTTATGATCCTAAGAAGGATATATTTTCAAGTAATACCAGTGTGTGTGTGTATGTGTGTGTGTGTGTGTGTGTGTGGGTGTGTGTGTGTGTATGTGTGTGTGTGTTTGTGTACTTTAGTGTAGGTAATCATTGAGGCCAGAAGAGTCAAGTACTCTGAATCTCAATGTTTAGTCACTTGTGGGTTGCCCACTGTGGGTTTTGGTAGTTGACCTTGAGTCTTCTATGGAGCATGATACTTAACTGGTGACCTGTCTCTCTGTAACATTCTATGACTTTAAATATGTGGTAGCTATTAAATTTACAATAATTCATTTGCCTCAGTTGTTTATATTTGGCAAAAATATAAGGAAACATTGTTTTGTGTATCAATTATCACATGATCCAGAAAACTCACACACACATGGAGCCAGAACTAATGCAGAGAACTACACTGTCATTTGCACAATGATGCTCAGATAGCCAGATTTAAAATAGTGAAAGTTAGAAATAGCCACTGTCTGTTTTTTTAGGATTCAGGGTCAGATCACAGTCTCCCCATGCTGAGGAATGTTAGACTTAGTCCTCCAGGATCATCTTGAACATATACTCCACCAGAGAGACACAAACACAGTGAATTAAAAAACACAGATGTTAAAGGCGTCAAAGTGATAGATAAACAGAATACTTTACATGGAGAAAAACATTCAAATTTAAATATTAAATTAGTCATATATAATTGCTTAGCCATAATACCAATAAACATCAAAACTGTGGGTTTGTAGCATGACTGCATACTTGCAATTAAGCCAATACTTCCCCAGAGCACACTTTGTGCAGGGGAACCCAAACTCAGCCACTCATATTACACAAGTGAAGACTCTCAGAGAGAAACAATTGACAATGCTGAACATACCCAGAGGCACACTTCACAGAGTATAACTGTTATCTGTCACTCAAAGTTAGGAAATGTCTCCTACATGTACCCCATCTAGTGATTCCAGTGCTGACACTTATATAAAATCTAAAGAAATAACTGGAAACTGATTAGAGGAAAGAGAAAGATTGGAGAAGGTCTGTTGTGTGTTCTGTCTTCATCTTAAGTGAAGCTATAAACAGGCTTTGTGTCACCAAATGAAATGATATTTAACTAGATGATATGAGAGAACATGTAAAATATCAAGAATGGAGGATGAAGAAGAAATCACACAAGTCTAAGTTATATTAAACCCATGAGCAGCATTGCATCTGGTGACACAAATCTGTAACCCTGAAGTTGAAACAGCAGATAGCTAGTTCAAAGTCAGCATAAACTACAGAAGTGAATCTACATTACTACAAAACAGCCACAACCCAAACATAAAAATAAGAATAAGAGTGTTTTTAGAAATCACCAAAAAGGCTGAGTGTTGGTGGCACATGCATTTAATCCTAGCATTTAGAAGGCAGATGCAGGGGAATCACACACACGTACATATATTACCAAACCAAACCAAATAAAAAAAAATCCCCAAATATACACCTAGAAAATATATACAGGAAAGGATTAATCTGCCTTCTTGTTACTGAGTGAATAGAATAAAACCTACAGTGAGATACCATAGTCATACATTAGAACAGCGCCAGCCACGACTGAGAGTGGGAAAGGCAAACACTAGGAGCTTTGTGCGGGGGAAGTATGGAGGTATCTCATCCATAACACCAGCGAGAATAGGCCTAGAGCCACAGACAACTCATGAGAGCTTCCACAGTCCCCCATCCTAATGCAGAGAAGGTAAAAGAATAAAACAGGTAAAGGCCAAGTATATCTGACATTAAGAATGACTTAAGTTTTGACTGACTATTTGGTGTGACCCTTTTATTCCTCTGGAAGATGTGTCAGAGAAATTTATGAGAAAATTTTGATCCCAACTCGCTCTATCATCAGTGCAGTGTTATCTAGGATGCAATACAATAAAATCAAGAGACAGAGAAAAATTTCCACCATGGGTATCATGTTGTGGGCTCCCCAGTAGCTTGTTACCAGTCTTTAAATTTACAGTCAGCAAAGAAGGGTTAAAGGCACCAGTAACACAAGTAAGTTTAGATCTCCACAGGCATAGCATCCTGCTGGGCCATGTCCATCTGCATACGTGCCCTGCACCCAATTGCAGATTCAAGAGGTGTTCAGGTCCCAGACAGGCTGTGTGAGGAGGAGCTCAGGGGCTTCATGGAGGTTTCCAGCATCTGCAAAAGAGACACTGAGCTCTGACAGCACCTCAGAACAGGGGACTGTGTTTTGCAGAATGAGGGGATTTCATTATTGGATATTTATTTCTGTGATTTAGAATCTCCAAATTCTCTAACCTTAATTTTAGGCCCATTTTACTCTTTTGAATTTAATGACTCTGAGTAGCTGTGCCCGTGTTTGAGTTACAAACATGTCTTCTGAGAATTGATGGTTTCATTTCCAGTTTTAACTATAAATCCTCTTTGCATCTGTGACTGTCATATGGCAAATACAAATATTGTAAGTGACTTCTGTAGTTTTTGTTATTAAAATTGCTTCAAGTTCCTTAGAGGTGAGTTGCACCCCCAGTCTCTCATTTTAGAGAGGATATTCTTTAATTGCTTCAAAGTATCTACCAGTATTTCCTAATTACTTCTTCATCTCCCTATTAACCCTCAGAGGGTAAAAACTGGTGTTGGTCCTTGTCCCATACTTTATAAATTAAGAAATGTCAGCAGAGGGACCATGAGGGTGAGGAAGAAGGCAACGAAACACTGAACACACAGTGAATGTGGTGTCCTCCCTGCATGCTGAGGCACCAGCAACTGATGAGTTCCAGAGCTTGGAAGAAACGATCTTTGTGTTCTGTTAATTGAAATAAATATCCTTTCCAATTCCTCTGCCGGTGGAAATGCACGACCCCGCTACGTTGCAGCAGTTCTTGAGGCATGTTGTCTTATTCCAGTCCTTTGCTTTGTGTTTGGCTTCATATTTTTTTCAAACTGCATCTTTTTTAAATGAAAAAAATATACTTTCTTTTTATTTTTTCATAGAAATATTTTTATTTGTTTTTTATTTTCTATTGGTTATTTTATTAATTTGCATTTCTTTTGTATTAGATGTTTCTTTAGTTACATTGCCATTTTTATCCCCTCTGAAAACCCACCTATCCCATCTCCCCTCTCCCTGCTCACTAACCCACCAGCTACCTCTTCCCTGTCCTGGCATTCCCCTACACTGGGGCATCAAGCCTTCATGAGACCAAGGGCCTCTCCTCTCATTGATGTCCCACAAGGCCGTACTCTGCTACATATGCTACTGGAGCCATGGGTCCCTCCATGTGTACTCTTTGGTTGGTGGTTTAGACCCTGAGAGCTATGGGGGTACTGTATTGTTCTTATTGTTGTTCCTCATACGGGGCTGTAAAACCCTTCAGCTCCTTGAGTTCTTTCTCTAGCTCCACCATTGGGGACTTTGTGCTAAGTCCAATATATGGTTGTGAACATCCACTTCTATATTAGTCAGGCACTGGCAGAGCCTCTCAGAAGTCAGCTACATCAGGCTCCTGTCAGTAAGCACTTGTTGGTATACACAATAGGGTCTGTGTTGTATAAGTTTATATGGTATGGATCCTGAGGTGGGACAGTCCCTGGATGGCCTTTCCTTCAGTTTCTGCCCCCAACTTTGTTGCTGTACATTATACCATGAGTATTTTGATTCCCCTTCTAAGAATGACCCAAGTATCCACACTGTGGTCTTCCTTCTTCTTGAGCTTCATGGGGTCTCTGAATTGTAACTTGGATATTCCGATCTTCTAGGCTAATATTCATGTATTGGTGAGTGTATGCTGTATGTCTTCTTTTGTGATTGGGTTACCTCACTCAGGATGATATTTTCTAGTTCCATCCATTTGCCTAAGGATTTCATGAATTCTCTATTTTAAAAACTTGTAGTACTCCATTGTACAAAGGTACCACATTTTCTGTATCCATTTCTCTGTTGAGCTTTATCTGTGTTGCTTCCAGCTTCTGGAAATTATCAATAAGGCTACTATGAACATAGTGGAGCATTTTCCTTATTACATGTTGGAGCATCTTCTCAGTATATGCCCATAGTGGTATATCTGGGTCCTTTGGTAGTACTATGTCCAATTTTATGAGGAACCACCAAGCTGATTTCCAGAGTAGTTGTACTAGCTTGAAATCCCACCAGCAATGGACAAGTGTTCCTCTTTCTCCACATCCTTACCAGCAGTTTCTGTCACCTGAGTTTTTGATCTTAGCCATTCTGAATGGTGTGAGGTGGAATAGCTGGGTTTTTTTGATTTGCATTTCCCTGATGATTAAGGATGTAGATATTTTCTTTAGGTGCTTCTGAGCCACTTGATATTCCTCAGTTGAGAATTCTTTGTTTATCTCTGTACTCCATTTTTTAGTAGAGTTATTTGATTGTCTGGAGTCTTACCTCTTGGGTTCTTTGTATACATTTGATATAAGCCCTCTATCAGATGTGTGGTTGGTAAAGATGTATTCCAAATCTGTTGATTTCTATTTTGTCCAATTGACAATGTCCCTTGCCTTACAGAAGCTTTTCAATTTTATGATGTACTATTTTTACAGAACAAGTCATTTGGTGTTCTGCTCAGGAAATTTCCCCCTGTGTGTATGTGTTCCAAGCTCTTCCTCACTTTTATTTCTATTAGGTTCAGTGTATCCTTGATCCATTTGTACTCGAGTTTTGTACAAGGAGATAAGAATGGATCAATTTGCATTCTTCTATATGCTAACCACCAGTTGAGCCAGCACCATTTTTTGAAAACACTGTCTTTTTTCCACTGGATGATTTTTAGCTTCTTTGTCAAAAATCAAGTGATCATAAGTATGTGGGTTCATTTTTGGGTCTTCAATTCTATTCCATTTATCTACCTGCCTTTCAATATACCAATACCATTCAGTTTTATCACAAGTGTTCTGTAGTACGGCTTGAGGTCAGGGATGGTGATTCCCCTACAAGTTCTTTTATTGTTGAGAATAGTTTTTGCTATCTTGGTTTTTTTGTTATTGTAGATGTATTTGGAAATTGCTCTTTCTAACTCTATGAAGAATTTATTTGGAAATTTAATGGGGATTGCATTGAATCTGTAGATTATTTTGGCAAGATGGCTATTTTAGTACATCAATCCTACCAATCCATAAGCATGGGAGATCCCTCCATCTTCTGAGATCTTCTTCGATTTGTTTCTTCAGAGACTCAAAGTTCTTGTTATACAGATCTTTCACTTGCTTAGTTAGAGCCACACCAGATCTTGTATATTATTTATGATGAAGGTATTGTTTCCCTAATTTCTTTCTCAGCCTGTTTATCCTTTGTGTAGAGGAAGGCAAGTGATTTGTTTGAGTTAATTTTGTATCCAGCCACTTTCCTGAAGTTGTTTTTCAGGTTTAGGAGTTCTCTGGTGGAATTTTTGGGGTCGCTTAAGTTTACTATCATATCATCTGCAAATAGTGATGTTTTACTTCTTCCTTTACACTTTCTATCCTTTTTATCTCCTTTTGTTGTCTAATGGCTCTGGTTAGGACTTTGAGTATTGTATTATATTGTAAAGGTAGGTGGAGAGGGGACAACCTTGTCTAGTCTCTGACTTTAGTTGGATTGCTTCAAGTTTCTCTCCCTTTTGTTTGATGTTGGCTTCTGGTTTGCTGTATAATTCTCTTATTATGACTAGGTATGGGCCTATAATTCCTGATCTTTCCAAGACTTTTATCATGAAGGGGTGTTGAATTTTGTCAAATGCTTTCTCTGCATCTAATGAAATGATCATATGGTTTTTTTCCTTGACTTTCTTTATATAGTGGATTACATTGATGGATTTCTGTATTGAACCATCCCTGCATCCCTGGGATGAAGCCTACTTAATCATGATGGATGATCATTTGGATGTGTTCTTGGATTCAGTTTGCAAGTATTTTATTGAGTATTTTTCCATCAATAGTCATAAGGTAAATTGGTCTGAAGTTTTCTTTATTTGTAGAGTTTTAGTGTGGTTTAGGTGTCAGAGTTGATTTTTGTGTCAGAGTAATAGAACAAATTGTGTAGTGTTCTTTCTGTTTTTATCTTGTGGAATAGTTTGAAGAGTATTGGTATTAGATCTTCTTTGAAGGTCTTATAGATTTATCCATTTCATCCAGATTTTCCAGTTTTTGGAGTATAAGCTTCTGTAATATAATCTGATGGGTTTATTTTTGGATTTCCTTGGTTTCTGATGTTGTCTCTCCCTTTTTATTTATGATTTTGTTAATTCAGATACTGTCTGTGTACTCTCCTGTTAGTTTGGCTAAGGGTTTATCTATCTTGTTGTTTTTCTCAAAGAACCAGCTCCTGGCTTGTTCTCCATATACCTGATTCCTCCCATTCCCTTTTCTGGCCAGTTCCCTCCATCTATCCATCTCCAATATCTATTTTATTTTCCCTTCTGAGAAAGATTCAATCATCCTTCCTTGGGCCATCCTTTTTATTTGGCTTCATTTGGTCTGTTGGTTATAGTGTAATTATGTTGTACTTTATAGCTAATATCTACTTAGAAGTGAGTACATACCACACATGTGGTTTTTGGTCTGTGTTACCTAAATCATGATGATATTTTCTAGTTCTTTTCATTTGCCTTCAAAGTTCATGATGACTTGTTTTTAATAGTTGAATAGTATTACATTGGGTTAATGAACCACATTTTCTTTATCCATTCATCAGTTGCAGCAATCCAGGTTGTTTCCAATTTCTGGCTTTTACAAATAAAATGCTTTGAACTTAATTAAGCAAATGTCTTGGTGGGATATTGGAACATCTTTTGGCTATATTGCCTAGGAGTGGTACATTTGAGTCTTGAGGTAGAACCATTTACTTTTTGAGAAACTATCAAATGGATTTCAAAAGTGGTTGTCCAAGTTTGTACTCTCACCAGCAATAAAGAAGTATTCCTCTTGTACCACATCCTGGCCAGTATGTGCTGTCTCTAAGTATATGATCTTTACCATTATGATGGGTGTAAAATGGAACCTTAGAATTGTTTTGATTTTCATTTCCTTGCTGACTAAGAACTTTAAACATTTCACTAAGTTCTTCTCATCCTTATGAGATTCCTCTGTTCAGCATTCTCTGCTTAGCTCTGTATTCCATTTTAAAAATTGGATTATTTGAGTTGTTTGCACCTTAAGTTCTTGAGTTCTTTGTAAATTTTGGAAATTAGCCTTCTGTCAGGTGTAGTGTTAGTGAGGATCCTTTCCCAATCTGTAGGCTGCTGATTTTCTCATTTAACAGTGTCTTTTGACCCACAGATGGTTTTTCAGTTTCATGAGGTTTCATTTAGTAATTATTGCTTAATCCGTGTGTTCTGTTTAGGAAACTGTCTCCTGTATCAGTGAGTTCAAGGCTGTTCCCAACTTTCTGATGTATTAGATTAATGTATCTTCTTTTACATTAAGGTCTTTGAATTGCTGGGAGATAATTTTTGTGCAGGGTGATAAATATGTATCTATTTTCATTCTTATACATGTAGACATCCAGTTAGATCAGCACTATTTTTGAGGATACTTTTATATTTTCCAGTGTAAGATTTTGGTTCTTTATCAAAACACAATTGTCCATAGGTCTGTGGGTTCATTTTTGCATCTTTCTTTTGGTTCTGTTGACCAACCAATCTGTGTCTGTACCATTACCATGCAATTTTTTTATCATTATGACTCTGTAGTACAGTTTATGTTCAGGGATGGTGATTCCTCCCCAAGTTCTTTTATAGTTCAGGATTGTTGTGGTTCTCCTGGTTTTGTTGTTGTTGTTTTTCCAATATGATATTGAGAATTGTTCTCTTCATGTCTGTGAAAAATTATGTTGCAATTTTGACTGGGATTGTATTATATCTGTAGATTGCTTTTGGTAAATTGGCCATTTTCACTATGTTAATCCTGCCAATCAATCCATAAGCACAGGGGATCTTTTCGTCTTCTGAAATCTTTTTAAATTTATTTCTTCAGGAACTTGAAGTTCTTTTCATACATATCCTTAACTTGCTTGGTTAGAGTTACTCCCAGACATTTTATATTATTCATGGGTATTGTAAAGGGTGTTGGCCCCCTAATTTCTTTCTCAGCCCACTTACCTTTTGTGCAAAGAAAGACTACAGATTTCTTTGAGTCAATTTTGAATATAGCCACTTTGATTAATGCCTTTTTTTCAGACCTAGCAGTATTTTGTTAGAGTTTTGGGGATATATATATATATTCATATCATCCATCAATAGAAATACTCTGACTTCTTCCTTTCCACTTAGTATTCCCTAGATCTCCTTTAGTTGTCTTATTGCTCTAGCTAGACCTTCAAGTACTATATTGGATAGGAAGAAAGTGGCCAACCTTTTCTCATCTCTAATTTTAGTGGAATTGCTTTACATTTTTCTCCATAGATTTTAATGTTGGTTATCAGTTTGTTGTATATTATCTTTATTATGTTTAGGAATGTGCCCTGTATCCCTGATATTTCCAAGACTTACATCAGGAAGGGAGGTTGGATTTTGTTAAAGCCTTTTTCAGAA
Source organism: Montemys delectorum (assembly GCA_019843815.1). NCBI lineage: Eukaryota > Metazoa > Chordata > Mammalia > Rodentia > Muridae > Montemys > Montemys delectorum. The sequence goes on from JADRCD010183326.1 coordinate 36,541, forward strand.
TCTAATGAGATGATCTTTCATTTTTTTCTTCCACTTTTTTCCATTTATGTATGATAGATTACATTGATAAACTACTTTTATTTTCCTTTTTATTGGATATTTTCTTTATTTACATTTCAAATGTTATCTCTTTTCTTGGTTTCCCCACCTCCTGTAAACCCCTATCCTATCCACCCTCCTCCTGCTTCTATGAGGGTGTTCCTCCACACACACACCCACTCCTGCCTCCATGGACCTTGACTTCCCTACACTGGAGAATCTATTGAACCTTCATAGGACCAAGGATCTCTCCTTCCATTGATACCTGACAAGGCTATCCTCTGCTACATATGCAGCTGGAGCCATGTGGACTCCTTGCTTGGTGGCTTAGTGCCTGGGAGCTCAGTGGGGTGTGATTGGTTGATATTGTTCTTCCTATGTGGTTGCAGACCCCTTCAGTATCTTCAGTCTTTTCTCTAACTTCTCCATTGGGTACCCTGCACTCAGTCCAATGGCTGGCTGGGAGGGTCTGCCTCTGTATTTGTAAAGTTCTGATGGAGCATCTCAGGAGACAGCAATATAGACTACTTTTAGCTAGCATTTCTTGGCATTCACAATAGTATCTGCATTTGGTGATGGTATATGGATTGAATCCCCAGGTGGTACACTCTGTGTATGACCTTTCCTTTAGCCTCTGCTCTACACTTTGTCTCCATATTTGCTCCTTTGTGTATTTTGTTCCCCTTTCTAAGAAGGACTAAAGCACCTACACTTTGATCTTTCTTCTTGTTGAGCTTCATATGGTCTGTGAATTGTATCTTGTATATTCAGAGGTTTTTGTCTAATATTCACTTATCAGTGAGTGCATACCCTGTGTGTTCTTTTGTGATTGGTTTACCTCACTCAGGATGATATTTTCTAGTTCTATCCATTTGCCTAAGGATTTCATGAATTCACCATTTTTAATAGTTGAGTAGTACTCCATTATGTAAATGCACCACATTTTTTGTATCTATTCCTCTGTTGAGGGACATCTGGGTTCTTTACAGCTTCTGGCTATTATAAACAAGGCTGCTATGAACCTAGTGGAGCATATGTCCTTGTTATATGTGGAGCATCTTCTGTGTATATGCCCAGGAGTGGTATAGCTGGATCTGTAGGTAATACTATGTCCAAGATTCTGAGGAACCATCAGATTGATTTACAGAGTGGTTGCACCAGCTTGCAATCCCACCAACAATAGAGGAGCATTATTCTTTCTTCATATCCTCACGAGCATCTGCTGTCACCTGACTTTTTATCTTAGCCATTCTGACTGGTGTAAGTGAAATATCTGTATGACAAGAACTTCAAGTCTCTGAAGAAATCAAAGAAGATTTCAGAAGATTGAAATACCTCCCATGCTCATGGATTGCCAGGATCAATATAGTAAAACTGACCATCTTTCCAAAAGAAATCTCCAGATTCAATATAATCCCCATAAAAATTTCAACTCAGTTCTTCATAGAATTAGAAAGAGCAATTTGCATATTCATTTGGAATAACCAAAACCCCAGAATATCAAAAACTATTCTCAAAAATATGAGAACTTCTGGGAGAATTACCATCCTTGATTTCAAGCTGTATTACAGACCAATGGTGACAAAATAGTGTGCTATTGGTATGGAGACAAGCAGGTAGATCAATGGAATAGACCTGAAGACCCAGAAATTAACCACATACCTATGGTCACTTGATCTTTGACAAAGGAGCTCAAACAACCCAGAGGGAAAAAAGACAGCATTTTCAACAAATGGTGCTGGTTCAAATTGCCATCAGCATGTAGAATAATGCAAATTGATCCAATATTATCTCCTTGTACAGAAGTCAAGTCAAAGTGGATCAAGGATGTCCACATAAAATCAGATACAATGAATCTAATAGAAGAGAAAGTGGGGAAGAACCTGGAATATATGGGGACATGGGGAAATTTCCTGAACAGAATATCAATGGCTTATGCTCTGAGATCAAAACTAGACAAATGATACTTAATAAAATTGCAAAGGTTCAATAAGGCAAAAGACACTGTCAATAGGACAAAAAAGCAACCAACAGATTGCGAAAGGATCTTTACCAATCCTATATCTGATAGAGAACTAATTTCCAATATATACAAAGAACTCAAGAACGTAGATTCCAGAGAATCAAATTATTCTATTAAAAGTGGGGTAGAGATCTACACAAAGAATTCTCAACTAAGGAATATCGAATGGCAAGAAGCACATAAAGAAATGTTCAACATCCTTAGTCATCAGGGAAATGTAAATCAAAACAGTTCTGAGATTCCACCTCACACCAGTCAGAATGGCTAAGGTCAAATACTCAGGTGACAGCAGATGCTGATGAGGTTTTGTAAAAAGAGGAACACTCCTCCATTTTTCATGGGATTGCAAGCTGGTACAAGTACTCTGGAAATCAGTCTGGTGGATTCACAATAAATTGGAGTCAGTACTGCTTGAAGACCCAGCTATAGCACTCCTGGGCATAAACCCAAAAGACGCCCCAAGATGTAACTATGACATTCTCCACTATGTTCATTGCAGTCTTATTTATAATAGCCAGAAGCTAGAAAGAACCTAGATGTCCTTCAACAGAGGAATGGATACAGAAATGTGGTACATTTACACAATGGAGTACTGCTTAGCTATTATAAACAATGACTTCATAAAAAGCTTAGGCAAATGGATGGAACTAAAAATTATCATCCTGGGGTTGCATTTCTAATTTAATGTAATTACCCTTATTCAAACCCACCCAAAGCAGTTGTTTGTATATCTGACAGTGGGAAAACTTCAGATGTAAGCAAGTACAGGTCCCAGAGATGCTTGCACAGGGGCAATGGGAAAAGGAGTATGCTCTGACATGCACAATGGCTGTTAATTTATAAGAAAGTTCATATGCAAGGAAGCTTGACAGTTGGATAGACAGTCCTCTAAGTCTGTAAATCATTAGGACATTGAGGACAGAGGAATGGCCTTTGCAGTTTGGGATGAACTGTAGTTGAGGTTTTTCAGTAGTGAGGAATTAATTGCACTGAACTGATATGTTTTCCCAAGTTGATATGATGGCTAAGATTTACAATCAAGGCTATGTCTGGGATGAATTGTATCTTTTGCTTTATCCTGAAAGGTTTGCTCTATGCTTCTTGACCACATAATATGAATCAGAACAACAAGCTTTACACTGTCATGAGACATTAGAATCACTTTCTTCTCTGAGATAAGCATTGGAATCTCAGGCATCAATGTCCTTCTCCTCCTCCATGTTACCTTGTGCAGTGGTGAGCACAAGGCCAGAGTTGCTGACCTATCCATTGGCTTACTGGCCCCTAATAATGCTGCTGGTTGTTGGCTACATGGATCCAGATACTTGCATGGTTTGGTGATTATTGGATGACATCACATGCAAATCACCTGTATTCTTTTTCAGGTTTTTGCATGGTCTTTCCACTTGTACTGGCTATTCGCTGATGCTTCCAGGTATCACTCCCAGTCCCAGACACTTCTGCTGAGGAAAGATCAGAAACACCTTATCCCCATGTGACATCTTATGGTCCTGGTTTGAACCATTTGAACCATTTCTAGTAACTTTTCATCTCTCTTGGCATTCCTAATGTGATATCAGACTACCTACTCTGTTACTGAATCCTGTTCTCTTGTACCACATCTCCATGCAATCAATATTATCTGCATTGTTCATCTTCATTTTAGACTTCTTTTTCAGTGTCATGGTCCTCTCCATTGGGTACATGGTGGCTCTCTTGCACAGGAAGCAGGCCTAGTATCTTCACACTACCAGTATTTCTCCAAAAGCATCCCCAGAGCAAAGCCACCTGGACCATCCTGATGCTCATGAGCTTCTTTTTGCTGATGTCCATGTTGGACAGCTTTATCTCCTCTTCAAGACATCTGTTCAAAGATATTCCACTATTCTAGTCTATACAGATTCTTGTGAGCCATAGCAATGCCACTACCAGTCCCTCTGGGTTCATCAGCACTGAAAAATTATAAATGGCCTTCATGATCAATACATAAGAGGACAGTGATTATTTGATTATTCAGTGATGGGTAAAAGTCCTTAAGATGAGAAAACTTTGGCATCAGAACTGTGAATCACTGCAGCCAGACTTGTGGCTACTTTATGGGTATGTATGCCTACCATGCTTTTCCAATCATTCACACCCCCCCAACACTAGAAGGAAAAAAGAAAGATAGATAGGAGAGGGGACCTTCATATCATTATACTACTTGTTTCTGATTAGAGGCTTCAAATTCTTTGGGGAAATTTTGAACACTGTCTGCCAGGATCTCACCACCCAGCATCCAGCAACAGCAATCTGCAACCAGAACAGCAGCAGCGGGAGGAGAAGCTGAGGCCTCACCTTCTTTTGGGGTCCTTGCATTCGTATACCCTCCATGTGTCCCTATAATTCCAAATGTCATACACTTGGAAAAGCTATCTGCAGTTGGCAAAATCACACCCATGTCAGAGCACTAGGCAAATCAATCCACTGCTGTGGACAGTCTGAAGCAGCCCTATATACCACAACTGGCATCAAAACAAGGACATATTCCCATAATATTTCTATTTTTAAAGAAAACAAAATTCTCATTACAAATCACTGTAACAAGCAGTGGGGCAGACTATTTCCAGGTGGATTTAGTTCACATCATGTTGTACAGCTCAGCCATAGAAGACTGCCAGACCTGCAACAGGGATCCAAGGCCTGCCTTTTTGGTGAGGGTTTTCTGTTAGTTGAAATCTGCACATTTATTATTTGTTAAGGATATTTATTATTTATAATTTGTTAAGGAGATTGTAGTGAGCAAGGGCATTGGTAGTGTGGGAACAATTCCTAGAATATACTAGGAATTGTACTGGTCTAGCAAAATGATAGTAACAAATTCTTTTCTAAGGTTCATGAACTCATTGGTTCCCAGAAGTTGCTATGTTTCTTGAACTAGTCAAGATTTCCCTCCTGTTGAGGTAGTTGGGTTCTACATCCAGTCAGAGGCTGTTGGTCACCTCCAAGGGTAAGTGCTTCGATTGCACCTTTATGGCCAGCTTGCCATGCTCCTCTTTGTTATGGTTCACAAGTGTTGCAGCCTGATAAGATGACTGATTCTGTTCCTCCTTAGACAGCTTGTAGATGATTTTCTAGTATCATTGAAGCTAGTAAACTGCAGGTAGGATTTCAGGTCAGATTCAGTCAAATAATCCCCATCATATGTTGTGTGTATGTGGCATCCTCAGCACCTTTAACCTCTGAGAAGCAACTGTGGCTCCATCACTAGTCTATGTTGATTTGAGAATCACTGGACAAGGCCAGCCTGGTCTACAGAGTGAGTTCCAGGACAGCCAGGGCTACACAGAGAAACTCTGTCTTGAAAAAAAAAACAAAACAAACAAAAAAACCCAAAACAAAGAAAGAAAGAAACAAACAAAAAAGAGAATCGCTGGACTTCCCTGCACATCCTTCAGAAGGAGGCTTCTTCTGTTTGCTGTTAGGGTTTGTTATTCTACAGTTCTTGTTGGAGAATTATCAGTCAAAGTGACACAGCCTTTTGTTCCCAATCAGTTTCAGAAATTACAGATTAGTGGTGTCCGCCCTTGGCCTTGCTCCATTTGGTAGGAGCTGTCATTGGAGGGAGCTGTGGTGATGATTTAGAGGAGACTGTTAAATGCACAGTGAACATGAACTTACAGCTCAGGGATACAAAATGTTTTACTCCAGTAACCTTTCCTCTCTGTCTTACTTACTGAATGAAAACATTCCTTCCAATTTCTCTCCTATGAAAATGCTTGAACCTCATTTTGTTTTGTGGCAAATGGGATGTCAGTAGCCTTGCCCCATCTTCCTTGTTATATTTAGTTTTCAGATTCTTTTTTTTTCTTTTTGAATTTTATTTAATCTTTTTCTTATACTCTAGATTTTATCCTCTCTAAGCCCACTCTCTAACTGTTTCATATCACATACCTCCTCCCCCTCCCTATTTCCAGGAGGATGTCCCCACTTTCCAATTCCACACCCTACAAGACCTCCCTACTCCCTGGGGCTCTAGTCTCTTCAGGGCTAGGTGCATCTTCTCTGACTGAACCAAGATCCAGAAATCCTCCACTGTATGTGTGTTGGGGGCCTCATGTCACCTGGTGCATGCTGCTTGATTGTTGGTTCAGCGTCTGAGAGTTCTCAGGGGTCCAGATTGACTGAGACTGCTGTTCCCCCTACAGGGTTGCCTTCCTCCTCAGCTTCTTGCAGCCTTTCCCCAGATCAACCAGAGGAATTACCAGTTTCTGCCCATAGGCTGGACATAAATATTTGCATCTGAGTCTTTTACATAGGTTTTTCAGAGGGCAGTCATGATAATACCTTTTTTTGTGAGTACCTGGGTCCTCCCCTTGACCAGGATCCCAGTTTGGTTCTGTTTCTGGACCTTCTGCTCCTCAGGCTCCTCTCCAGCCTTGTCCCTGCTGTTCTTTCAGACAGGAACAATTACGAGTCAGAGTTTTTGACTATAGAATGGCAACCCCATTCCTCACCTGATGTCCTGTCTTTCTGCTTGAGGTGCGCTCTACAAGTTCCCTCTCCTCACTGTAGAGCATTTCATTTAAGGACTTTCCCTTTGAGTACTGAGAGTCTCTCTCACCTACCCAGTCTCTGGTACATTCTGGAAGTTACCCTCACCTCCTGTTTCTTGAGGTTGCCTGTTTCCATTCTTTCTGCTAGGTCTCATGGCTTCAGCCCTTTCCCCCCACTCAATGCTTGATCATGTTTCCCTCTTCCCATCCCAGTCCTTTTTCCAACCAACTACCCTCCCTTCTCCCCTCCCTCCATCCTCCTGTGATTGCTTTCTTCTACCTCCCAAGTTGGATTAAAGTGTCCTTCTTGGGCCCTTCAGCCTGTTAACCATTTGAGTTCTGTGGACTGTATTCTGGGTACTCCATATCTTTTTGGCTAATATCCACTTATTTGTGAGTACATACCATGCACGTTCTTTTGGGTCTCAGTTACCTCACTCAGGATGATATTTTCGAGTTCCATCCATTTGCCTGTAAAACTCAGGATGTCCTCTTTCTTAATAGCTTGATAGTAGTTCACTTTTTAAATGAACCACATTTTCTGTATCAATTCTTCTGTTGTGGGACATTTGGATTGTTTCCAGCTTCTGGATACCACAAACAAGGGTGCTATGAACATAGTAGAACCCATGCCCCTGTGGTATGTTTGGGCATCTTTTGTGTATATTCCCAAAAGTGGTAGAGCTGCATCTTCATATAGGTCTATTTCAAATTTTCTGAGGAATCTCCAGATTGATTTCCATAGTGGCTTTACCAGTTTGCAATCCCATTGGCAATGAAGGAGTATTCCTCTTTCTCCACATCCTTGCCAACATGTGTTGTCATCTCTTTGATCTTAGCTCTTCTGGTTAGTGTAAGGTAGAATCTCAGGGTTGTTTTGATTTGATTTGCATTTCCCTGATTACTAAGGACATTAAACATTTCTTTAAGTGCTTCTCCACCATTTGAGATTCATCTGTTGTGAATTCTCGGTTTAGGTCTAAACTCTATTTTTTGATAGGGTTGTTTGGGTTTGTGGAGGTTAGCTTTTTGGATATTAGCCCTCTATTGGATATAGTGTTAGTGAAGATTTTCTCCAGTCTGTAGGTTTTCAGATTCTTATTAAACCACGTTTTAAAGAAGTTTTGTAAGGAGGTAAATGTGAACCCACAACTTGTCTTGATTCTGACACACAGGTGCCAGATTCCAAAGCTTGGTCCACAAAAGACAACTGCACATGAGTTCAATGGACCTACCAGTGTTTGTTTGTAAACGCTTTTTAGTCTCAATCCAAATTGGACATTGGGAAAATGTAGGATCAATTCTCAGCCCCCTACTATGCTTGTTGGAAAGTGTCTTATGCATGGGGACTCTTTCCTTGGAAAAGCCTCATTCCATTTTGTGACATACTCCGCCTTGAGGCTCACTGAAAATACACAGCTATTACATTCTTGACAACAAAGATGATACAAATCAAAACCATGTTAGTCATCACCCTGAGAAATGGATATAAGAAGTAATAGGAAAGAAAATATTGTCTATAATGTATGGGATTTTAGTGTAGAGTAAAACTTACACCCTGGTGAAAGTTCACAATGGAAAACTTAAGCTATCCACTGTTAGGGAGGATTAGAAAATATGTGGTCTAAGGTGGTACCAGCCACAAGCACTCAGGTCACAGAAGTGGCAGAGCAGCTGGGACAGGGTCCTTCCTGCCTCCATCTGTACCCAGGAGCTGGGACTGTTCCAAACACTCTTTGCACAGGTCCTACCAGGATAGAATTGGTCTTCCCGGAGTGCTGACACAGGCTTACAGGCCCAAAGGAGGGACAAGCTCATGCCAAAGACAGGAAGACCAACTAACAGCAAAGATAACCAGATGGCAAAAGGCAAGTGCAAGAACCGTACCAACAGAAACCAATGCTACAAGGCCTCATCAGAACCCAGTTCTCCCATAACCTCAAGTCCTGGATATGTCAACACACTGGGAAAGCAAGATTTAGATTTAAAAATCACTTCTCATGATGTTGATAGAAGACTTTAAGAAAGACATAACTCCCTTAAAGAAATACAGGAGAACACAGGTAAACAGGTAGAAGACCTTAAAGAGGAAACATAAAATCCCTTAAAGAATTACAGGAGAATACTTCTTTCAGTTATATGTTTGTAAAATATAATAATAAATAATATTGTGACTGGAGTCTCTCAGCGTCTGAGGGACTGTGCTGGATCAGCGAACACCTCTGCCCCCTCCCTGCTAGGGAAGGACTTCCCACCAAGGCCGGCTTCAGCCCAAGGACTCAGGTGAGATCCGCCATTTTGTCTCTGGGGTCTTGCTAGGGCAGAACCAGACGGGGGACACAGACCTCAGGAAGTGCAGGGGAGTCACAGGACTGCAGAGACAGGAGTCTCTCAGCTTCCGAGGGACAGAGCTGACTCAGCATTCACCCCTGCCCCCTCCCTGCGAGAAGAAGGCCTGCATCCTGAGCGGGCTTTAGCCCCAGGAATCAGCCAGGAGGCATAGGCTTCAGGAAGTGCAGGGGAGTCACAGGACTACAGAGAGAGGAGTCTCTCAGCTTCTGAGGGACAGTGCTGGATCAGTGAACACCTCTGCCCCCTGCCTGCTAGGGGAGGACTTCCCCCCAAGGCCGGCTTCAGCACAGGGCTTCCCTCCAGGACAAGCTTCAGACCAAGTACTCAGGCGGGACCAGCTGAGAGGCACAGGCCTCAGGAGTAGAAGGGGAGTTGCAGGGCAGCAAGGAAAGAGCAAGCTCTAAGACACCAAGAACTTCTAACACCAGGGATCAAGAGATGGCGAAAGGCAAACGCAAGAGTCCTGCCAACAGAAACCAAGACTGCTTGGCTTCACCAGAACCTAGTACTCCCATGTCAGCAAGCCCTGGACATCCCAAAACACCAGAAAAGCAAGATTTGGATCTAAAGACATATCTCACAATGCTGATAGAGGAACTTAAGAAGGACATGAATAACTCCCTGAAAGAAATACAGGAGAAAACAGATAAAGAGATACAAGCCCTTAAAGAGGAAACAAAAAAATCCCATAAAGAGTTACAGGAGATCACAAGTAAACAAATAGAAGCCCTTAAAGAGCAAACCCAAAAATCCCTTAAGGAATTGCAGGAAAACACAAACAAACAGGTGAAGGATCTGAATAAAACCATTCAGGACCTAAAAATGGAAGTAGAAACAATTAAGAAATCACAAAAGGAGACGACCCTGGAGTTAGAAATCTTAGGAAAAAAGTCAAGAAACGTAGATGCAAGCATCACCAACAGAATACAAGAGATAGAAGAGAGAATCTCAGGGACAGAAGATAACATGGACAACATTGACAGAACAATCAAAGAAAATGCAAAATGCAAAAAGACCCTAACCCAAAACATCCAGGAAATCCAGGACACAATGAGAAGACCAAACTTAAGGATAATAGGTATAGAAGAAAGTGAAGACCTCCAACTTAAAGGGCCAGTAAATATCTTCAATAAAATTATAGAAGAAAACTTCCCTCACCTAAAGAAAGAGTTGCCCATGAACATACAAGAAGCCTACAGAACTCCAAATAGACTGGACCAGAACAGAAATTCTTCCCGCCACATAATAGTCAAAACACCAAATGCACAAAACAAAGAAAGAATACTAAAAGCAGTAAGGGAAAAAGGTCAAGTAACATATAAAGGCAGGCCTATCAGAATTACACCAGACTTCTCACCAGAGACTATGAAAGCTAGAAGATCCTGGGCAGATGTCATGCAGACCCTAAGAGAACACAAATGCCAGCCTAGACTACTATACCCAGCAAAACTCTCAATCACCATAGATGGAGAAACCAAAGTATTCCATGACAAAACCAAATTCACACAATATGTTTCCACAAATCCAGCCCTTCAAAGGGTATTAAATAGAAAACCCCAACACAAAGAGGGGAACTACATCCCTGAAAAAGCAAAAATGTAATCTTCCAACAAAACTAAAAGAAGATAGATGCATGAATGGAATGCCAGCTGTAACTACAAAAGTAACAGGAAGCAACAATTACTTTTCCTTAATATCTATCAACATCAATGGACTCAACTCACCAATAAAAAGACATAGACTATCAGATTGGGTACGTAAACAGGACCCAACATTTTGTTGCATACAGGAAACCCACCTCAGTGACAAAGACAGACACTACCTCAGAATAAAAGGCTGGAAAACAATTCTCCAAGCCAATGGTCCCAATAAAAAAGCTGGAGTAGCCATTCTAATATCGAATAAAATCGACTTTCACCCTAAAGTGATCAAAAAAGATAAGGAGGGTCACTTTATATTCATCAAAGGTATGATCTACCAAGATGAACTCTCAATTCTGAACCTCTATGCGCCAAATGCAAGGGCATCTACATTCATAAAAGAAACTTTACTAAAGCTCAAAGCACACATTACAACACACACAATTGTAGTGGGTGATTTCAACACCCCACTCTCTGCAATGGACAGATCATGGAAACAGAAATTAAACAAGGACACAGTGAGACTAACGGAAGTTATGAAACAGATGGATCTAACAGATATATATAGAACTTTTTATCC
>JADRCD010183327.1:0-11661 GCA_019843815.1 Montemys delectorum
CTTTGTGGGTTAATCCAATCTATACAGAGAGCAGAGAATTTTTCTATAAAGGACTTCTCTGAAGGGTTTGCAGTACCTTAGGAAGAACAACAATATGAACTAACTAGTACCCTCAGAGCCCCCCAGGGACTAAAACAACAACCAAAGAGTTCACATGGTGGGACTAATGACTCCAGCTGCATATGTATAGCAGAGGATGGCCAAGTTGGTCATCAATGGGACAACAGGCCCTTGACCCTGTGAAGGTTCTATGCCCCAGTGTAGTGGAATGCCAGGGCCAGTAAGCAGGAGGAGGTGGGGTGGCAAGCAGGGGGAAGTGGGAGGGAACAGGGGTTTGTTTTAGTTTTTGTTATTTTATTTTATTTTGGAAGGGAACCTGGGGAAAGAGATATTGTAAATAAAGAAGACATTTAATAAAAATAAAAGACTTCTCAACTGCTTATTTCATAGAACAGGGTTCTACACACACTGCACAGTACTGTATAACAAAGCTACATTGCCAGTCCTTAATAGAAAAATGAGGAGACAAATGTATCAAAAAGCTAATTAACATTAATAAGCAATAGGAACTGTTGAATTTCCATTGTGTTCATTCTGCTGCTTTTTCACTGACCCAGATGCAACACAAAAGGAATATTCTCTATTAACTTTAAGATTATTTCTCTATTTTATAATCTTTATTTTAACAATCCTAACAAAACTGACAGCCAATGTTTAAAGCTTGTATTCCCACTTCAGTGAAAGCTTGAGATATGATATTCATTCTGGCTATTAAATATAATTAAATAATAATGATTTATTTCCATACTTGCATCACTCTTCTGTGCCTTTTATTTTAATCACATTTGATTTGTCAATGAAATTATTTCTTTTTTACTTTATTAATGACTTACTATTTCCAGTGAGTACTCATTTAAACCATTCAAACCACTATTATAATTAGCTATGGACCTAAAAGAAATTTTCATGGTATACTTATTCATTCTTTAAGAATTTCATGCACCATAGTTTGGTCACGTTCACTCCTCTACACTAGCTATTTTCATATCCACCCCAACTTCTCTACCTACCCAATGGTTCTTTCTCTTTTTTTGCTTTTTAAATTTTTATTGAATATCTCCACTTCCAGCAGCTAAATATTACCAATAGCTTCTCAGTTAGGGTTTCTGCTGGTATTGATAAACACCATGGCAAAAGCATAACAGAAAGAAAGAGGGATAATTTTGTTTTATTTTTTGTTTGTTTTGTTCATTTGTCTGTTTTTTTAACTTGTTTTTTTTTTTCTAGACTGTGTTTCTCTGTTTAGCCCTTGATCTCATGGAACTCTGTAGACTAGGTTGGCCTCAACTCAGAGTTCCACTTTCTTCTGCCTTCTGACTGCTAACATTAAAGGCATGTACCACCTCATGTTTCAATCACATTTCTACATCACAGTCTACTCTCTAGCAAAGTCAAGAATGCAAAGCATGAACTAGGAGGCAGGAGCTGATGCTTAGGTCATAGAATACTATTGATTGCTCCTCATGACTTGCTCAGTCTGCCTTCATAGAGCATCGAGGGTCACCAGCACAGCAATAGCTGTGCCCACAATGAATTATGCCATCCTGAAATAGTTATCTTGTCCATAGTCCAATATTCTCAACTAATATTCCATCTCCCAAAATGACTCTAGCTTGACATAGTGACATAAAACTAGCCAATAGAATTGATCCCTTGTAAACTTCGCACACAAACATATCACTGTTATAACATAACTTTTTCTTTCTTCTTCATCCCAAGAACTCATTTTAATACTGAAACTAAAATATAAAATTGAAACATCTTTAGAAGTTAAATTTCCTTGAGACATCCAAAGTATCTTTTAAAATTGAAGCCTCTCTAAAAAAGATCCATAGTCTCCAGAAAACTGCGATCTTCACAAAGGTTCAAGCTCTTACTAAAATTATAATGTTTCTCTAAAATATCCATGGTCATATATCTGTAGGTTCAAGTAAAATCAAGATAAATTAAATACATATTATTCCCAGAGAGAATAACAAGGACACAGTCACAATACCTCCGAGCAAGGACAAAGTTCAGAGTGTGTAAAGTTCCATCTTTGACATCTCCAGCCCACTCTCGGTTCTCTGGGTTCCAAGGGGCTTCATTTCTCCAACTCTGCTGTTTGCAGCCCACAACAGCTTTTCTTGAAACTTCAGGCTAATTCCTTTGCGATGTCCTTATCCTTGATGATAGTACTGACAGCTCAAAAAGTCAGGGGTCATTCACAAAAGAACACACATGGTATGTACTCTCTGATAAGTGAACATTAGCCCAGAAGCTCTGAATACCCAAAATACAATCCACAAACTACAAAAAAACTCAAGAAGAAGGAAGACCAAAGTATAGATACTTCATTCCTTCTTAAAAGGGGGATCAAAATACCCATGGAAGGAGTTTCAGAAACAAACTATGGAGCAGAGACTAAAGGAAGAACAATACAGAGACTGCTCCACCTAGGAATCATTTCCATATTAAATCATCAAAACCAGACACTATCATAGATGCCAGCAAGTACTGGCTGACAGGAGCCTGATAGAGCTGTCTCCTGAGAGGCTCTGACAGTGCCTGACTAATAGAGAAGTAGAGGCTCACAGCCATCCATTGGACGGAGCACAGGGTCTCCAATGAAGGAGCTAGAGAAAAGACCCAAGGAGCTGAAGGGTTTGTAGCCCCATAGGACAAACAACAATATGAACTAACTAGTACCCTCAGAGCTCCCAGGGACTAAACCACCAACCAAAGAATACACATGATGGGACTAATGGATTCAGCAGCAGAGGATGGCCTAATTGGTCATCAGTGGGAGGAGAGGCCCTTGGTCCTGTGAAGGTTCTATGTCTCAGTGTAGGGGAACGCCAGGGCCAAGAAGTTGGAGAAGGTGGATTGGTGAGCAGGGGGAGGGAGGAAGAGAACAATGGTTTCGTTGTTGTTGTTTTTCTTTCCTTTCTTTTTCTTTCTTTTTTTTTCAGAAGAGAAACCAGGAGAGGAAATATTATTTGACATGTAAATAAAGAAAATATCTAATAAAAAAAAAAAGTCTGGGGTCTCTGTAACTAGCCTGCACCTTCACCAACAATGTCTTCTTGGATTTCTTTAGGGATTCTGACACTACTACATGGTACCAAAGGCCTCAACTTGTATCCACAACTCCCTCAAGCTTAGCCTTCTACTGCAAATGAGGTCATTGTCAATGGCCTTTCTAAGCCCTTATTCAGGTACTTCAGGTCTACCACCCAATGTCAAGTCTTATTGGCTCTCCATGACCCCTCTATGCCCTCAAAATCAATTCCACATGAGTGACTCTTACACGTACTGCCTTTAGCTGTCTGTAACAGGTAGCCTCAACCTATGCTGAGCCACAACTTCTCTGTGATGAACTTAAGGAAATAATCCCTCAAAAGCTCATCTCAATAGTACTTGCTTCCTTTTAATCACTACTGATTTCTCAGCTCCAGATGGCCATCACTGATTTCCCCAGCATAGAAAAAGTTTCACCTTTATGTTTCTGTTCTCCTCTAGATCACAGCCCATTTTTTATTCCCAGCTGACTAGACATCATAGATCACCTGCAACACCCTGCAACACATCACCCAAACACCCTTGCTGAAATCTTTTCTTCCCATTGAAACTTCCCAAGCCAGATCTCAATAATCTGCACTTCTGTCAGCAATATATTCACTGAACTCTAAATACTCCAAAGGCATCTTCAGGCCAAATTCCTAAAGACTAGCTGCCAAAGCCCAGCCTCAGCTTGGTCAGGAGTTCTGAGGAAGGGATGTTTGGGAGCAGTGAAGCAAACTAGCCCACCTTTAACATCTACTACATAACAAGATCCGTAGGAGTCAGCAGAAAACCTTCCCTTTGACTGAGCAAATCTCTCCCCCATAGTGTAAAGGGCAGGGAGAATATCATATAAGGCTGGAAAGATCCTCTGTTTTCATTTTCCTCCCAATGCAAAATGGCTGGGCTTTCTGCAACATGTCCCACACCATAAAGTGTGGAGGGAGTTGACAGAGTGGGCCAATTTTCAGGACCATCCTTGTCAGCTATGCAAGAGACATCAACTCCAGAATCCAAAAGGCTTTGGTAACATTTCCATTTATTGTTATCTCCTTGAAAGGCCCAGTTTTCTTTACTTCTTCCAAAAACACTAGATTACATGAACCAAAACTTCCCTCTCTTCTGACCTGGTTTGTATTGACTGAACCCTAACACATACTGGCAACAACATTTGAGCAACTCTCTGTCTTCTGTACTGATTTGAGGACAGCTGCAACGTTATTTTTATCTTTCTTGTGTAGGTAGAGTCAATAACTCCTGGAATTATATGTATTCCTTGTAGAGAAGGAGAATGTCTGCCTAATGTTAGCCCACCATGTCTATGGGCAATGGACCATGCACCTCTGTGGGTAGAGTCATTGGTGGAGAATCAAGAGTTAATAGGACTGAAGCAGTAGAACTGAAGCTCAATCCTGAGCTCTGTCTGGTGGCCATACCTAGAAAGTTGACTGACATCCTTGGTTTACTGGAGCAGAAGGATTCATGTTGGCCACCATTTTTGAGGGCCCTGGAGCTGGGCCCACTGACAGTTTCCCTGCTGAGGACAATTGCCTTTAAAGAGGACTTTTGTGAAATTTAGATTTATACTCTCTGTGTCAATGGTAGCCTTTCTGGCAGTGTAATGTAACTGGAGGGACAGCTTCATTCAACCCACAGCTCTGTTGCTCTGGTGCTTTCCCACTTTGCACATTATTGCCTTAGCAGCTTATGTTCCAGGGCTGTCCAGAGTTGAAAAAAGGCCAGAGCTTGGATCTTTATTTTTAGGCACCTCTTTTTGAAGTAAGGAAAGCCCTGCAAAGCTGGCTCCATTGTAAGCCTCTGCACTGGGGAAGGTATAAAGTCAGCAGAGAGGCAGACAGAATCTGGGATACTTCACAATAGACGATCACCCCATTGGGTGGCTTCTGGTACTGCATCTCCCAGCCTCGCATGAGACTGATTTCTAGGTTTCCTTTTCTTTCTAACCTTGATTTTTTTCATGATGTACTTGTTAAAAGAGGAGGCCATTTCTCTTTAAGAATCTTTTGGCTTCTTCCAAATTGAGAACATTGCTGAAACGGAGCAGCTTGTCTTTCCAATTCAGATTTTAAGGTCTGCCTAATCATACTCCGCAAGCAAAGGGCATGCTCAGGCATTTCTTCACCCTGTGGATCTTTACCCACTTGCAAACTTCTTTATAAGTCTTATACCGTGTATCAGAGCTCAATGACCTTTCTTCAAGTAACCATGTGCTTACTTTCTGTATAAACTGAGAGAAATCTTGCAAAAGCCTTGTGCACATCTCGCCATCTTTCTTACTGGTTGTTTTATAACCTTAACGTACATTTTTCTGCATTTTGAATTTATTTGGCACATTTTTATTTCCCAAAATAAATAAAATTTGGCAGGCAGTTGGGGGTAGGGTGCTGAAACCATAAGTGAAGTCCATCCTAAAAGGAACTTGCCTTCTCTCAGTTCCTATTCCGGGTGCCATCTGCCAGAATCCAGCCTTAGCTTGGTCAGGTGTCCTGAGGAAGGGGTGTGTGGGAGCACTAAAACAAAGCCCTCAAAGACAAATCATGGATTACAAGCTGATGGTCTTTGTTCTCCCAGAGATGGCTCCCTAGGCAACTCTCTATAGATAGCTTTTCACTCTATAGTCTACTCAAGACAGCTTTCTCTTGAGACAGCTCTCTCTCTCTCTTTGAGATAGCTCTCTTTCAGCTAGTAAACTTCTAAAAGCTCTCTGAATAGCTCATGGGTTTTCTAACCAGAGTCAGAAAAGCTTCTATAAAAAAAAATATTCTTAGATTTTCAGACAAAGAGAAATTCTGTTAGAAAAGTCCTAAAACTAAATCTTGGGTTTTCTGATCAAAACCAGAAAGCCAGAAAACATTTGCTCTTCAGACAGATTTCTCTCTGGATAGCGGCAAGAAAACCTTCTAAAAGAGCTGTTTTAGTTCTCTAAGTAATCCTTGGGATTTCCAACAAAAGTAAGAAATCCTGTGAGAAAAAAAATTCTTGAAGAGCTGTGTTCAATCTCTAGAGAGCTCATTTCTTGCTAGGAAAATTCTAAGTAGAGAAGTGCTATCACTCTCTGCTAACTCATCCCATGTAGACCAAAATCCCAGTTCGTTTTTTGTTTGTTTGTTTACATAAAAATTCAGTTATTTACTTCAGGTTCCCTCTTGAGCATCCCATGAGTCAGCAACATATGACCCCAGCCTCTTGATTCTTAGAAAGAGACAGCAAGCACGTTTTTTTTTTTTTTTAACATTGCAAAAAAACTCAGAAAACTGCTTGCCTTTATTAAGCACAGACAGTAAGCTAGCTGGGTGGGACCCCACCCTGAAATTACCATTCCTACTGCACCTGAGCCTGGATCTGAACTTCCTCTGCCCCAGTCTGTCCTTGAATTTAGGAATCTGCCTGCCTTTGTATCTTTCCGACAAGCTGGCTCAGAGTGCAGCTGCCTCTGTTCCTTTAGATCTGTGAAGCTCCTTATACAATTCATATTGCATTCTTACATTATGAGTAATTGAGAAATTATATCTCTTTAAACATATGTTTTCAGATTCTGTTTCACAGCCTTAAGGGCTGTCCTGAAAGTCATATCATTTTACCATTGTGCAGAGATCCAGACACACCCCAGCCTCCTGAACTCATGCTGTCTCTGATTATCATGGAATCATTAACATTGGCAGAGAACATTCCTAGAAGAAGGACTATGAAAATATGTACACTATGATACAAACAAGTCTTATGACCATAGCAACCATAAACAGTTCTTTCTAAAACATGGTAAGGTCTTTTCACATCAGTACCTTCCTGACACCGATTTCTGTGTTACTTCTGAGTTTCTATAGCTGTGATGAACACCATGACCAAAAGCGACTTAGGGAGTGTCTCAGTTAGGTTTCTATTGCTGTGACCAAATATCATGACCAAAAAACTAGTTGGAGAGAAAAGGGTTTATTTGACTAATACTTCCACATCCCTTGTCATCATCAAAAGAAGTCAGGACAGGTGCTGAAACAAGACTGAAGCCGAGAAGCGGGATCTAGTGCAGAGAAAGCCGTGGAGGGGTGCTGCCTGCTGGCTTCCTTCACATGGCTTGCTCAGTGTTAGCATCATCCAAAGCCTGTGCCTATGCAAGGGTGGGTCCACAGACCTGTTGCCAGGGCAACAGCCACCATATTCCCAGAATCCATTGGGTTCACCTCCCACCTTTACCTGTGGCCGTTATGTCACAACCTATATACATACACAGGGAACATTCCTCCATCTTTCTCTCTCTCCCCCTCCTCTCTTTCCTCTCACCCTTTCAATTAAACCTCTTACACGTGTAACTTTTGGGCCTACTGTGGTATGTTCTGACATGACCCGCCGCTCCAACACATCACTCAGTATGCTTTTCTACAGAACCCAGGATTCCCAGTCCAGGGGTAGTCCCACCAATAATGGCTGGGGCCTCTCTCATTGATCACTATGTGATAAATGTGTTACAGCTAGATCATCATGGAGTAATTTCTTCAACTGAGGCTTCTTCCTCTCTAATGATACCTAGCTAGTGTTATGCTGACACCAAACCAGCCACGATAACTGACTCTTGTCCTCTTGATACACAAACATATCATTACTAAGCCGCACATTTCCTTTCTTATTCATTCCCAAGAGCTCACATTAAAAACTTAAGTAACCTTTAAAGTCTCACAGTTTTTTTTTGTACACATTTAAACACATTAAAATTTGGCTCTCATTGAGATTATCAATCTTTCTTAAAATAAAACTAAAAACTAAGTAAAATAACTTCTTCCAGAGGAAAGAACAAGAGCAGAGTCATCATCTGATCTAAGCAAAACCAAATCCCAACAGATGAAGTAAATCAGCATCTATTTGCTGGGATCCACACACAATCTTCTGGGCTGCTCCCAAGGGCTTAGGACACGTCTTCAGCTTCACCTTCTATAGCACATACAGCTTGTCTTCTGGGATCTGGTTGGTTCCACTCCACTGCTGCTGCTGTGCTAAGTGACTAACCTGTGGTACTGGCATCTCCAAACCTACTGTGGTCTCTTGCTGTAAATAGACTCTCTTCCTGGTGCTAAACATCACCTTCTTTGAAGGACACCTTCAGTCCTGAGCCTTCCACCGCCACTGAGGTTGTACCTTCATCAAGGGTTTCTCCTGCTCTCTCACAGTCACAAGTGCCAGCTGCTCTCCAAGACCCATTCATGCTTTCAAGAGCTGGTGACTCTTACACATTACTAAATCCCACTGATAACATTTGGTACAACTACTGCTGCCTCTGGAATACATCTTCTCTGTGCTCTATGGAAATACTTCCCAGAAGATTTCACCTCAGTGATGCTACTCTCTCATAATCACTGCTAATTTCCTAGCTCCAGAAAACCAGCATTGATTTCCCCAGTAATACAACATTTTCACTGTAATAGTTCTGGTATCTTGCTAATCACAGCTGATTCATCAGGCCTAGTTAACCAGAACCACAGAATCTTAAATGAAAATAGAAATCAATCTTAATAGAGTCCTTTAACTTTTCTCTGAAATTTCATAATCCAAGCCTCCACCTTCTGTACTGCTGTCAATATTTATGTCTTCCTAGCTTCCACAGGACACTCCACTAAGCTTTCAACACTCAATGACTTTTTTTCTAGCCCAAAGTTTGAAAGTCCTTCCACAACCCTCAGAAACATATGGGCATGTTTGTCACAGCAATACTGCTATGCTGGTATCAACTTGTCTTACTTTATGTTTCTATTGCTATGACCAAACACCATGACCAAAAGGCAAGTTGTGTAGAAAAAGACTTATTTGTTTACACTTCCTTATCATTATTAAGTATTGAAGTCAGGATCAGAATCCAAAGAGGATTGGAAACTGGAGAAGCCACTGAGGGGTGCTGCTGACTGGCTTGCTGTTAATTTCTGGAATAGATACATTGTCATGTTTGTTAATATTGTTTGTAGTTTTGAGATGAAACAGATCCATCTGGACTAACATCAAGGGTAGTTTTTCATATGGCCTCCAGCTGTTAAATGAGTGTTACAATTTTGCTTGTTCTTACCCAAACTTGTCATATTCTAAATCTGTGGCATTGTTTTGGGGGTTTAGTTATTGATTCACTATGTATTGATGTATAAATGTGGTGTTAGAAGATGTATCAGCTCAGATACAAGAAGTGAAACTTCTGTCACCAGTAATAAAATTCATGTATACTAAATAAAATTGAATTAAGTATTGTGTAAAAAAATAAATGGATGTGAGTAGAAATTTGAAGATGATCACTGATAATATAGTTTTAATATCTATAGTTCTACTTTTTGTTTGTTTCTCTGTAGTACAAAAAGCAAAAATCACAAAACTTTCAATTAAATTATTCTATATTTCATTGAGCTTGTAAAAACTGGATGAATATTTACATGTCATGGCTAATAAGTATATTTAAACACTAATATTCTAGATTTTTAAAGACACTTTCCTAATCTTATTTGCATTATTACAATAAATGTCTATCTGTAAATAGACATATATTTCATTCTGACATAGAGGAAGCTAATATTTAGATATGGCTTGTAAATACATTTTAGTCAAACAAAGTTAGAATTTAGACCACATTTTAAAAAGTAATTCCATCCATTTTTTATATCAATTCTGACAGGGTGAAAGAAAAATTTAAAGTAATTTTAATTTGCATTCCCATTGCTGCTAAAGATTTTGAACACTTTAAAAATATTTGTTAACCATATACATGTGTTCTATTGGGGCTCTCTGTTCATTATTCCATGTATTGACTCCTGAGAATAGAAGTATGAGAAGTATAATGTGAAATCTCAAAGTCACCTCTTTCAGAAATTAAAGCAGAATCGTCTTCTGAACATTTACCAACCATATAGTATAATAACATATGTTCATATCTTAATTCTCCAATCTTATGAATAAAATATATAACCTACTGTATAGAATTGTTCTAAGTCAGCATCAAACATAAGTTGTACCCTCATTCAATGTATTGTATCTCTATGGTTTCAGTTTTAATTCCTGATAACATACTGGATTTTGCTCATCTGGATATACCTTTTCTGTTGTTAGAGATTCCATATCGGATTATGCTAAGGGTTCTTTATTTTGATATAAAGAATCCTCTAACCTCTGTTTTATGGCCTGTGTCTTAGTCAGGGTTTCTATTCCTGCACAAACATCATGACCAAGAAGCAAGTTGGGGAGGAAAGGGTTTATTGAGCTTACTTCCACATAGCTGTTGATCACCAGAGGAAGTCAGGACTGGAACTCAAGCAGGTCAGGAAGCAGGAGCTGATGCAGAGGCCATGGAGGGATGTTCCTTACTGGCTTGCTTCTCCTGGCTTGCTCAGCCTGTTCTATTATAGAACCCAAGACTTCCAGCCCAGGGATGGCACCACCCACAAGAGGCCCTACCCCCTTGATCACTAATTGAGAAAATGTCCCACAGTTGGATCTCATGGAGGCACTTCCCCAACTGAAGCTCCCTTCTCTGTGATAACTCCAGCCTGTGTCAAGTTGGCACACAAAACCAGTCAGTACAGCCTGTAACTCAGCATCTAATTTCTCAGTCTCCTCTTTTTCCAAATCTACATTATTCTGATATCTCCTTAAAAAGGATATAGAAAACTGTAATCACTAGTGAAAAAAATTATTTGTATGCTGATAAGGGAAAAATCGTACAGGATCTGGATATATTGTGTCATTTTAACCCAAAATATATTTCTTTTTGATCTTTAATTATCTCAAGAACTTCAATCTACCAATTTTAAACTTAATGCCTTATCAGCTCAGAAAGTTTGGGGCTGTTTAGTCCCATTAGCTTTGGGAAAATGTTCCTTTACAGGCTCCTTAGGCCAGTGTGTGCCAAAGTTGGCTAACTCACCTCTAGAAGGGTTCTCTTGCTGGGTCTTGCACTAGAGTAAGCTCTTTTCCCTTAGATTTCTGCAGGCCCCAGACCAAAGCAATTCCTCTCCACCTTGGATTCCAATTAGGTTTTAGCATTCACATGGACCTCTAGCTCCCTCTAAAAGGAATTTATTCTCCTGTTCTGCTAGGATATTGTGTGGCTCCAATTTCCTGTTCTACCTGCTGCTTATAGCCCTCAGTTCAAGTGGTTAGTTCTCCATGGTAGGTATTAAAGGAGCTGTGCTTGCCTTTCTCATCTGTCTTTGGTTTCCTGAACTTTTGGCTATGACCTGAATCTAGTGTCCTAATCTTGGAATAGGTGCCTGATGGTAGAAATCATTTTAGTTGGAACCATCTATATAAATGTGTTATTCCACACCAGCTCCTTTGCTCCCAGAAATAATGTCTCAGACTGAATTATGAATAATTGCCTAGGCCAAAAGCTAGGATATATTCCTAATGACTTAATATCCTGAATATTCTATTCTATGACAGGTTCGTTACTTGGTATTCAATTTCTTGAGTCTGTCTCCAGCCATCATTTTTCCCAGACAATCTCCTGCAACTGATTATTTTCCAAAATTCTCTCTCTCTCTCTCTCTCTCTCTCTCTCTCTCTCTCTCTCTCTCT
>JADRCD010183327.1:11671-45652 GCA_019843815.1 Montemys delectorum
TCTCTCTCTCTCTCTCTCTCTCTCTCTCTCTCTCTCTCTCTCTCTCTGTGTGTGTGTGTGTGTGTGTGTGTGTGTGTGTGTCTGTGTGTGTGTCTGTGTGTCTCTGTGTGTGTGTTGTCTCACATTCTAGTCCTGCTTCAGCTCACTGGCAAAGGCTTTTTTGATAAGTGAATGTTTTTACACAGTACACGAGAATATCTGGACATCCAGTGAATCTAGTGACCTGATTCAAATGAATTGAATAAGCAAAAAACAGTGGATTATAGCTTCTAAGATGATGCATTATTCTGTACAGGTTAAAGGTTTTAAGATGTAATAAAAGCAAAACAAGTCATTGAGATTTATCTAATAGAGAGTTTCTCCTAAAAGCCTTAAAGCCACGATCCCAGGGTCATTAGATGACCCATGAAGAATTCTTTTATGGTCTCCAGAAGTTGAAAGCAATACTTGGCTGACTGTAGCAAGGAAATGAGGCCTTAATCATTGTATTACAAGAATATGTATTTTGCCAGTAACATGAGTAAGAAATTCAAATTCATCCCCAAGGAAACATCACATATGAACACAGATTGACTGAGGCCACATTACAACCTTGCAAGATCTTAAACAGAGAACTGAGCTGTGTTCATAGACAACATGATCTGAAGGAACTGGAGATAAAACATGAGACTTTTATAAAAGATATAAGACTTTAATGTTTGTGATTTGTTATACAGCAATAGATGGTCAATGTATCAAAAAGTTTTTCTTTCAGAGGATGTAAAAGAGAACCAGTGCACTGGAAATTCATATTGATCAAGCCATTTTCATATCCACTAACTAGCACTGATATGTAATTGCCAACAATAACAACTTCATGTGGCAAACCTCAGTAATACCTGTAAATTTTAAAGTATTCCATCTATCACTAAGTTATATCATTTGAATGTAATACAGAAGTGGAATATCCTGACAACACCAATGTAGTAATGAACTGTAGCATTCATTTCACAATTTACTATGAGTTTTCTTTCACCAGACACATATTTCACTAACAAAAGGCAAACATTTTAAACTTTGTAGATGAAAAAACTGTTCTCTAATTAGCTTGAATAGTACTTACTCCATTTCTTATACACATTGTTATCAATTTCTTTTTACCACAAAATCAATTTTAAAAATTTACATATATCTTCCATATGTTCTGAGCCGTTTCTAAGGATTGTGATTCACTTGAAATTATTTTAAGTACTACTTTTCATTTAACATTTGTTACTGCTCCCTATAAATAAAAATAAAACTTAAAACAACAGTAAACACTCTCCTAGATGATGACTTTTAAATTATTAAGCAACAAAATGTTTGGTTCAACTATTTTTCTTCTCAATATTATTTATAAACTGATAAAGAAGTTTCTGGTATGCTTATTACAGAATCCCCCTGGATAGAGCTAAAACTCTCTAGCTCCACCTTCCTTCTAGTCTCACACAAGGATTGTGCTATTATGGGATGCTTGATTGTGTTGCCTAGTTTACTTTGTGGTAAAACAGTATCACAGATTGAGAAATGTATAAAGCCCAGAATTATTTAGCTTACAATTATAGAAGCTAGAAGGTACTGATAAAGTAGGTATATTGAAGACTCTTTTGCTAAATGATAAAATGTTGGATAGCAAACTATGATAATTAAATTACACAGCAAAGACCAAGGTGTTGAACTCCATCCTTAGCATGCTGTTAACTACTACCCACTGTAAAACTAATATTAGAGCACAAGTCTCAAAATAGGATCATATTTTAAAGATCCAGCATCTGGACATCAAAAGAAGAGCATCCCTACCTCAATAGAAGCTTCAAAAGGGTTTTCACACCTTAGCAACAGGGGAAAGGGATTTGTCATCAACCAACCCACTGTGCTGTCAGCATATGGGATATTTACTGTGCTGTGCTGGTCAACCTGTCTTAACACTGTACATTCACTGCTGCAGAGATGCATTTTGAGCACTATTGCCACTGTCTATAATCTATTGTGTATAATATGGAAAGTATCTTTCTAATATAGAAAAATTCAATCATTCTAGTATATCTCAGTCAGATTACCAGTAAGTGTGCTATGAGGATGAACATGTAACTACTTTTTTACCAATACACTCAAAACATTGGGGTTAACTACTATGATGGCTATTCTGGGTTGTCAATTTGACTATACCTGAAATGAACTACAATCCAGAAATGGAGGACATACCTGGTCTATATCTTGAGGCAGGAAGGCAACATGCCTTTGATCCAGATCTTGAGGCTGGAAGACAAAGGCTTTTGATCATGGGATGGAACATGATTTTGATCTAAATCAATACATACTTTAATCCAGATCTTGAAGCATAGTGGCTGTGGTAGTTTGAATAGGTTTTGCCCCCATTGATTTGTGTGTTTGAAAACTTGGTCCATAGGCAGTGGCATTATTAGAAGGTGTTGCCTTTTTTGAGGAGGTGTGGCCTTGTTGGAGGAAGAGTGTCACTGTATGGATAGGCTGTCAGGTCTCCTATGTTCAAGCTTTACCCAGTGTGGAATTCAGTCTCCTCCTGGCTTCCTTCTGATCAAGCTGACTAACTCTTGGTTCCTTCAACACCATGTCTGCCTGGAAGCTGCCATGCTTCTGATCAAATTGATAATGGACTAAACATCTGAAACTATATGCCAGCTCCAACTAAATGTTTTTCTTCATAAGAGTTGCCTTGATCATAGTGTCTCTTCAAAGCAATAGAATTCCTAACTAAAATAGCTATATTATTCATTTTGTAGAATTCAGTATTTTAATTAATTTGTAATTCCTATTTGGAACTCTCTTATTTCAGATGTTTGCTTATAGTAATATTCCTAAACACTCCAGTACCTAGGTGTCCCTCTAGTAGTGTGTATGAATATGAAGTGGACCATTTAAGAGGCATTTACCATTTCTGCTTATTGAAAATAGACAGGCAAAAGAAGTTTCCTCCATCCTCATTTTCTTTCTGGCTATAAAGACTGTCAAGATAGTGTATCAAGGACAAAATGTGTCCCAATAAAGTTTTCTAAACAGCACAGTGCCCAACTCTTTGTTAAAAGTAATATTTGGGAGCTAGAAAAACACCCTACTGTTTGTTCTCCATGAGCCCATATGCATGAGGACCAAAGTTCAAGTCTCCAGAACTTACATAAAAACCAGATAGGGTTACCCATCTATAATTCTAGCATTCATTACAAGGCAAAGGCTAAAACAGGGAATCTTGAAACCTTTCAGTCCAGTTTGGCATATGTAGTAGCAAATTATAGGTATACTCTCTGTCCAACAGCCAAGGTTGCCTTCTGTCCTCCACAAGTAGCTCACTATCATATATGCGTATACAACATACACACACACACACACACACACACACACACACACACACACACACTAAAAACAAATGCATAAAATTGATAATTTCTATGGAGATGTCATCTCTGGTTATACTGCTTCATCTATACTTAACTAAGGTAGCAGATGGTTTGTGGGCATGAATATACATGATTCATAAATCTTAATTCTTTAATTATAGATCTAAATATGGTAACTCACTGTATAATGAAAATAGCAGGAGCTAAAAAACTCCTCCCATATAAGTAACTTTCTCCAGCATTACTGAAGGTCTCACGGGTCTGTCAGAGACAGAGTGAGCAGATATAGCTAGATAGAGCATAGAGGAGATGTTGGAAATCCTAACTTCTTTCAGCTTCACTTGTATTACATGACATTTCTTCTAAAATCAGTTGGAAAACTTCATACATGCACATTTTCTAAGTGTTATGAATATTACTTGAAACTAGGAAATATTACAGCATGCAAAACAAAATTCATTACTTTTAGTTGAAAGTCAACTAGTTCTACAAGTAAAAAAATTTAAGTTTCAAACGAAAACCTTTCTTCCTGTTAAAGTAGATTATGCAGAAAATAAATATAATTCCTGAAGTTTATTATTTTTCTTTACTAGATGAAACTTTTAATCGACATTTTGTTTTCAGAAAAAGCAAACAAGAAGGATGCAATCCACCTTTTATAATATCTGAACTAAATTTCAAATTATTTTTACTTTATAATAGTATGTACTTACACACAATATATATGTTATATACATACATATTGTATATATGTATTATAAATATAATGTATATTTATATTATAATATTATATACATATATATTGTTTTTATATAGTAATGTCAGTTCATTTCAAATTAGTGGTATGCATATCTTTACAGTTCAAGAAGAATTATTATTGTTCACATAGAAATTAATCTGTTATATTAACATACATGAGGGGAATCAAATATTCATTCCTAAAATATATGATAAAATATTGAATAAGTTTATCATTATATTCTACCAAATTCTGAATTTTCCAAAATATCATAAAGACAACATATAGAAAATGGACAAAACTTGCCAGCAGTAACTTCTTTCAAATTTGACACTGAACAATATTCTGCAAAAAAGACTCATTTACAATTCAATTCCTGCTGCTATAAAAAGTGTATGCTGTAATCTCTATAAAATTAGACAATATGAAATATCATTTTTATATTTAGACAAATAGATAATGAAACTAGCTAAAAATCAACATGAGTGATTCAGGCTGGGAAAAGGATTTTGAAAAATGTAATCAGTGGCTAAAATGTCAGTCAATTACTTGTTCAAAGGCAGGTGTTTATTGTGCAATTCTAATAGCCTCATAGACAAAATTACACAGTTTATTCAAAGCTTGACATCAACATAATGTATATTCCTTTGCTGCAACCTAGCCCCATCTACTTCATTACTTTCAATGGACTCACATATTTAATTTATTTTCATACTTACCTGTATGCATTTTGTCTCTTCATGATGGAAATGATGTATTGGTAGGAACATCATTTATTTTGTGCCTGTGTAGTGTTCTCAGTGCTTAGAGAACTCTCACCACATTACAGAGAGCCACTACTCTCATGTTACATGAATAATTAAATAAGTGAATGTGAAAACAGCTTTCTTTTCAACTGGAATCAGATGCATTTTTAATACTTATAACTGTGTGATGATGTATCACAATACACTTATTCAGACATGGGTATAAATTGCATGTTCTCTTAAGGTAATGATAAATGTAATTTTAGATAGTTGCTCCTCTGCATTTCAAATACTAATGGTGACTATATTTAATAAAGAAAACTTAAATAATATACAAATTTTAATTTCTTAAAGTAAGAAGTGTCTTATTTTTAAATTGAATTGTTTTCTTCTATGCTTCTTACCAAAAATACTGATTCTTAAGAAATAACAGAAATATCAGAAACTGAAATCAGTTGCGCTATCTTTCTTATTAGCTTATGCAAAAGTAAAATTGTTTATTTCAGAAAAACTTACAGATCACTCTACTATTTAAAGGGAGATATTATTCTCATGAGGCCAATAGTGCATTAAAAAAAGAGAAGCTGCAGTGTAAGAAAGTAGAACAATTTTGACACCCAGCATAAAACTTGTTTAACTCTGTGTTAGCAATTCATGTAAATGAGATCACATCCTCAACAAGCTTTGGGGATGAAGAGACTGTCCAAGAGTCAACAAAAGTATGCCTCCTGCAGTAGGAAAGGTTTCAATTTTGCCATTTTCTAAACACAGAAAAATGTATCCCTCCAATTCAGAATATTGAATGTCTTATGGAAAGCGAAAGGTCATTTGTAACTGTCCAAAGGATTGATGGAGTTGAGCTACCTTCTTGACCTTCACCCTGCATTCATAAAGAATAGTTTCAGATGACAGAGCATCAGCCAAGTTCTCAGAAAATGTCTTTTCTTCTTTATATGGCATAGCAAGATTGTTACCTGAGATTTTCTTTCATAATTGTATGTCAAAATTTAATTACATTGTGCCTTCCCTCATTAAAAGTTAACTGTCATCAAATGCTGCTTAACTAAATCTGTGTCTTAGTTTGTTTCTAGTAGTTCTTTCTGCTTCTTGCCATTGTTCCCATACCAGTTTCTTCTATAATTGCTATGGAGACCCACAAACTACACCAAGGTCATCCCTTACAAACATGAGCCACAACATAACCAACACATGCACATCCCAATTAGTTACGGTCCGTAAAGAATAAAAATTCTGAAAGCACCAAGATTTTTTGATATTTCAAGGGATTTCTCTCCCTATGACCTTCAAGGCATTAATGCAAATCTCAGTGCAACTATTAGAAATAAAATATAAGAGGAATATAGTATAAAGTAATAGGTAAAGCTATTGGATTATTGTAGGGGTATGTGTTTGACATATTTGTCACTTGTGAAACATCTCCAACCTAGAGAGTGGTTTTATCTTACATAGTAAAAATTATAGTGTTATTATAGGCTGTGTCCTACGCAGAGTGATAGTCATTGACACTCTTTGCTGACAAGTAACATCTATTGTTTCATGCTAACTTACTTGAATTTGAGCCACTCCTCCAGTATGAGTTGTCACTGTGTCTTCCTTTACACTCTGGCTCATAAATGTCATGGCCACTTATCTGTTGTTTGCAAGATTACTCAACTATAATTATTCTTTTGAATTATCCTAACAAAATAAGATTTAAAATAGAGCATTTCATACCATGGAAAATTTAAAAATCTATATTAAAGCTTACGTGTTGTAATATTTTGAAAGAAAATATTCATAAAAATTGCAACATAATTCCAGGTTTTCATCTATTTGAGTGAGTGTATAGCATAATATGGTAATTTTACAAGCAAAATAGATAATGTTAGAAATCTAAAGATTCTTACGAATATGTTTTAATTTGATTGTGTTAGGAAACTAAGGTACATGAAAACAATCAATTACATATTACTAAGTTTAGACTCTAAGGTTAAAATTCATTTGATAATGCCTATAGCTAAAGAATTAAAAAAAATCACTGTTGGTATGTATATTATTTCTGTGTAATTTCCCACTTGGGACATGAAATTATAGCAAAATGAGAGGGTAAAGTAGTGTTATTTCAAAGCAAGATGTAAGTTGATTAAATCCCTAAGTTGTTCACATTTAAAAGAGCCCCATAAAAGTTAATTTAGGAGACTATTAATATGTCAGTCATTAGAAGTGCATCATTCAATTCTGTGTTAATATTTTTGAGATGGGTGGGTAGCCCCTTCCCTCAACATGCCATGCCTAACCTCTGGATATGGTTTCTACAGGTTCACCTTCCCCTTCGTTGGATATTTCAGCTCATACCATCCCCTTTGGGTTCTGGAAGCTTCTTGCTTTTCTGGCATCTGGGACTTTCTAGAGGTTACCTTCAGTTTTTGAACCCCCACTGCTACAGGGCTCCATTCAATTTCCCGACCCTCTGTACTTCTCCCCTGTCTCTACCCACACCTTATCCTGTCCCCCTTTTTCTTCCCCCTCCTCTCTCCCTTGTCCTCCCCTCTTCCTCCCACATCTCTCCTGTGATCATTTTATTACCCCTTCCATGTAGGACTAAAGCATCCATACTTTGGTCTTCCTTATTCTTGAGCATCATATAGTCTTGAAGCTATAATTCAAATTTTTTTAAAATTATAGCTTCTGGTTCAACACAGATAGGAGCTGACACTTCTTTGATGTTTTAAAATGTTTGTTGAATGAATTGATTCTTCTCTCTTTGTTCCTCCTCAACCTTAATGTCAAAAATGTTATACTAAAAACCATTACCATGTGACACAAATAGTTTCTTTAAAAATATTGTGATATCATTTATTCATTCAAAATATTAGTTGAATTCTTATAATAATGACTCTACATTTAGCCTAAACATATTTCTTTGAGTAACAACAAAAGTCTTGTCAATAGAAATCTAAGACTTCTGAAGTGACAGAATAATTATGTAAATAAATTTATAAATAAGAAAAGTAACACTTATCTTATGTATTAACTAAGGCATAGCTTAGTGATGCAAAGTAACTGGCGAGGACCTAGTTCAAAGGCAAGTAATAACTTGATGGATTAATGGACAATGTCTATATTCACTGATATAAAGGAAGGATTTTCTAATGGCCCAAAACACACATGTAGAGCCAAACATTAACTCCAATCTCCAACTATCCTTCTCCCTCTTCCTCTACCTCTATCTCTCCTTCTCTCCCTTCCTCCCTCCCTTCCTCCCTCTGTCTCTGTCTCTGTCTCTGTCTCTTCTCTGTCTCTCAGAGAAGCATCACTTAGGCAAAAATGCAAATTTGTAGATGGTGCTGTACAAAGCAATGAAATTTGTATAATAGAAAAATATATTTTCCTGCTGAGAGTACATGGTATAAAATGAATTTGAAGAATATATAGCTGCCAGGCTGTGCATGACCCTACAGGTGCAGAGCTCAAAATTCGCTGTCATTGTACTAATAACCACTAGGCTATTTTAGGACTGCAATGTAGTTTGCTTGTATAGTGCTCTAAAAGATTACTCTTTCTTTTACAGAATAAAAGGAATAGAGGGGATCAGTGTCTAAAGGGACAATTGCATTTTGAAGACTATTGAGTAATACCCTGATGAAAGAGAGCATTAATTTAACTCAACTGGAAGATCTTGTAGAGAAAAGATGACTATTTTTTTTTTTTTTTTTTTGCAATTTAGATCCAATGGAATTTGACTAAGGATTACCTGTGAGTTTTAAGAAAATGCAGGTATTAACGTGATCCCTTCCCAAATACCCACCATGTCTATATATTCTTTAAGCAATTACAAGATAGTTAATAAGCTTAAAGTAAAATGTGGGATGATAAACAGTTTACTAACTAAACCATTAGAAGTTTGAACATATTCTAACAAAATAAAATAAAATAGAAGCACTAATTGAACTATTTTTCATTTTAACAGTTTATATCTTATTGAGTTTGATTTATAGATTGTATTCAATAAATATTTGTCAATGAAAGATACTATGTTAGATAAGAGAAATGTTCAACTAAAACAATAATTAAATGTTTGTATTTGGGAACTTGGTAGTTAGCACATCTGCAAAGCGTTTACCTTAAAAAATATAGATCTGAGTCTGATCCTATAGAACCTTCATAGAAAAGGCTCTGTGTCATGGCCTGCAATTTTAATCCTAAGACTTGGAGACAGAAAATGTCAGATCCCTGGGTCTCACTCACTGGCCAGCTAGCCTCTTCTATCCAGTACATAGAAGGCAGATAGGAAACCCTATCTCAATAAACAAATTAGACAGCAATTACGAAGCAGCAACTAAAGTTTTCTATAAACACTTGTGCAGACAATATATCTGGGTGCATTTGAGTGTACATGCATGCACAAGCATGCATGTACACATGGACACACAGGAGAAAATGCACACACACGTACATGCACATACATATCTACCATGGACACATACACACATGCATACACACAAGAGAACACACGTGCACTAAAAAGACATGCAGCATGTTTGTGCATACACATGCACATATGCACACAAACATGTGAACACACACACTTGCATAAACAAGTACATGTTTGAGTGAGCAGGCACACAAACTGGATTTGATGGATTTGTTTTTATATTATGTAAGCTTAACCCTATTCCATTTAAAAAAAAAAAAACACTCTCTAGAGTTCTTCTCTTTTTCACGTGGAAGATATCATTTGTTAATTATATTCATTTTAGTGTTTCAGAAGAGATGCAATTTAAATTTTATACATGTGTAAGTTGGTCTTAGAATTAAGTTTCTTGTTAGTATATGGCAATGGTCACAGAATGTCATGTCAGGCAATGCTACTACCTTAATCCATTTCTTATTCACTCAAGTGTAGTAACTTTAATGATATCCATTCTATTACACATCCATCAGGCCCAGTCCAGCATGCTTCTGTGCAAGGACCACTGATCTGGCAGTCAGGAAATGTGTCCACAGATAACTTGATAATTAGCTGCCTAATTAGTTGAGCACATCAGAGACAACTAGGTAAAGGCAAATATCACTCAACCTGTCTGAGAGTGCTTGTATTGTTGGAATAGTCAGTGAGACTTTGAACAGATAAGCTTTATGGTTACTTCCAAAGCAAAAAAATAAAAATAAAAATAAAAAAATAAAAAAATAATAAAAAAAAATGAAGCCTTCAAACAACTCCTCTTTAGAAGGAGCTAATAGGTGAGACCATCTGCTCCCATTGTTCTACCTCACATAGTCCTTATTTCTATTTCCTTTTATTATTGGTTATTTTATTTATTTACATTTCAAATGTTGTCCCTTCTTCCAGGTTCCCCCTCCTCAATACCTCCATCAAATCCCCCTCTTCCTGCCCCTAGAGAGTGCTCCCCCCAACCACTCTTGCCTCATTCCCTTATTATCCCCCTAGATGGGGCATTGAACCTTCCCAGGACCACTGGAATCCCCTCCCACTGATGCTAGATAAGGCAATCTTCTTCTGCATGTAAAGTTATAGCCATGGGTTCCTCTACATGTACTCTTTGGTTGGTGGCTTAATCCCTGGGAGCTCTGGGAGGGTCCAGTTAGTTGATGTTGTTGTTCTTCCTATGGGGTTGCAATCCCTTCAGGTCTTTCAGTCTTTCTCTTATCTTTTCCATTGGGATCCCCAGGCCAATGGTTGACTGCAAGCATCCACATCTGTATGGGTCAGCCTTTTGCAGACCCTCTCAGGGTACAGCTGTCAGCAAGCTCTAGGATCCTGTCAGCAAGCACTTCATGGCATCAGCAATAGTGTCTGGGTTTGGTGTCTGCAGATAAGATGGATCCCTAAGTGGGAAGGTCTTTGAACGGCCTTTCCTTCAGTCTCTGCTTCACTCTCTATCCCTGTGTTTCCTTTAGACAAGAACAATTCTGGGATAATATTTTTAAGATTGGTGGATGACCCCATCCCTTAACTGGGGACCATGCCTGTCCACTGGATATGGTCTCTACAGGTTCTATCTCCTCTTTGTTGGGTATTTTGCTAATGTCATTCTTATTGGTCTCTTGCTTTCCTGGCATGTGAGAGTTTCTAGTGGCTACCACAGGTTCCCCATCCTCAACTGCTACACATTTCTGTTCAATTTTCTGACCCTCTGTATTTCTCCCCTGTCTCCTTCTACACCTGATCCTGCCCTTTTTTTTTCTCCCACTCCTCTGTCCTTCCCAGATCTCTACCTCCTTCTACTTCTCCATGATTTGTTTGTTCTCCCTTTTAAGTAGGACTGAAGTATCCACACTTTGATCTTCTTCCTTCTTGAGCTAGATATGGTCTGCGAGTTGTATCTTGGGTATTCTGAGCTTTGGGACTAATATTCAGTTATCAGTGAGTACATACCATGTGTGTGTTCTTTTGTGACTTGGTTACTTCACTCGGGATGATATTTTCTAGCTCCATCTGTTTGCCAGCAAATTTCACGAAGTTATTGTTTTTAATAGCTGAGTAGTACTCCATTGTATAAATGCACCACATTTTCTGTATCCATTCCTTTGTTGAGGGACATCTGGATTATTTCCAGCTGCTGGCTGTTATTAAAAAAAATGTGGGGGGGGGGCTGCTATGAACTTAGTGGGGCATGTGTCCTTGTTATTTGTTGGAGCATCTTCTGGTATATGCCCAGAAGTGGTATAACTGGGTCTTCAGGTAGAACTATTTCCACTTTTCTGAGGAACTGCCAAACTGATTTCCAGAGTGGTTGTACTAGCTTGCCACCCCACCAACAAAAGGGGAGTGTTCCTTTTTCTCTACATCCTCACCAGCATCTGCGGTCACCTGAGTATTTATTTGATCTTGGCCATCTGACTGGTATGAGATGGAATGTCAAGGTTGTTTTGATTTAGATTTCCCTGATGACTAAGGATGTTGAACATTTCTTTAGGTGCTTCTCATCCATTTGAAGTCCTCAGTTGAGAATTCTTTGTTTAGCTCTGTATCCCATTTTTAAATAGTGCTATTTTGTTCTCTGAAGTCTAACTTCTTGAGTTTTTTCTACATTTTGGATGTTAACCTTTCATCAGATGTAGGGTTGGTAAAGATCTTTTCCCAATCTGTGGGTTGCCATTTAATCTATTAGTTTAATTACTTTTACATTTATATGGTGTATGTGTTTGTGTGTGTGTGTGTGTGTGTGTGTGTGTGAATGTGTGCACACTTACAAGTGCCTGCATGCCACTGTG
Source organism: Montemys delectorum (assembly GCA_019843815.1). Classification (NCBI taxonomy): domain Eukaryota; kingdom Metazoa; phylum Chordata; class Mammalia; order Rodentia; family Muridae; genus Montemys; species Montemys delectorum. Next base: position 23,788 of record JADRCD010183327.1, read on the forward strand.
TCTGTGTAAAGCTCAGAGTGAGAATGTGTAGGAATCGATTCACAATAACCTGGCTTCATTATTTAAATGATAAAGTTACTTGAAACTTACTGAATCTAATAAGTACAGATTATTTCTTAAAAAGTCAAATTATTTCACATTAAAATCACATAATAAAAACATTTCTAGGGCCAGCAATATAGTAGTAAAAATTATAATGAATCCCCTTAGTTTTTCTTTCTGCTCTAACTATAAATTCCAAATTGCAAGTCATAATTCAGATTTAAAATGATTCCCATGGCTACAACTCCATTAAGGTGATACACTGCCTGAGCAACCACAACCACACAACTATGTACTTTCATTTGTCCTAATTTGCATTCCTGTATTACTTTAGAAAGAACAAAGAGAAGTTGGTGTGTATCATGGTGTACAGTACCAACACACAAATATTAACATTTGAAAGAATTCTATGGCAAGTAAACTCATGACATCGGATACATAAAGGATATCTCAGAGAAATCAAGGAATTTAACAAATATGTAACTTTTTTAGTCTTAATGATGAACTGAAATACTATGAATATTTAATATAGAATTTAAATAGTAAACTGCATACATGAATGTATGCTGCACTCAAAAATATAGGAGCTTTAGGCTCAATGTTTGACAGACTAGCATGAACCATATGTACTATGTTTAGAATTCTAGTAAGTATTGGCCTTCTAATGGGAAATTAAGGAGATAAAGACAAAGAAAGGGAAAAGGCAGGTTATGAAGGAAAAGGGGAATACAGGTTTGAACAGTTTCAAATTTTACATAATGCTGTTAGTACTGTGCATTACATGTGTTCACCACAGTTTATAGATGTTTCAAACAAGTGAAAATTTATACAGGTTTTATTGACGCCAATGTTATCACTGTATAACTGGTGAGAGTCACAATAACTATTTGACAAATTAAATTAATGAGTTATCAGTTGTGCCTCTTCTTACTTATGCATTGAATATAACTTATCACAATTATGTAATCTTGGTGTTTTTATCCTATATGTAAATATTGCATTTAAACTATATGTGTGTGTATATAGCATTTTATATATTTGTTGTGTATAGTATTATAACTGTATATATATGTATACATACATATGTATATGAGTGTGTTATATATATATAAAGCACACACATATATGTGTGTGTTTTATAGCAAATCAAAGTTGCAATTTTATATTATAATAAAATGAGTATAGGCCCAGTTCTTACGGAAAACGGACTCCATTTTTAAAAATTATAATGGTTCACGTTTCATATACCATCGATGGAAAATACATTTGTTCTTTCCAATAAAATAATCCACTTGGACACAGGAAGGATAATGAAGTTACTAAATGTTTATGATGACAGGAAATAGGAGATTGGTGTTGTTTAAAAAAATTTTTTAAGGGATTTGGCAACACTGAGTGAGCATGAGTAAGGGTCAGGTAACTGTCCACTTTAATTGACAGCCTGCTGTCCAGACAACTAGCATCTGGAATGAGGAAGGTAGATGGCTGTCCATATTATTTTCTAAATGTTACAATTTATCTCATAAATTTTTCTGTATTGCTTCTAAAATTACTGCAACTCCTGTGTTGTTTAGAAAGTGTAATCCTTGAGATAAACAAACTGTGAGCAAGTTCAGCATACACTGAAACAGATTTTGTTTTGTTTTGTTTTGTGGCTCGGAATCCTTAAACTTATTTTCTACCATCAATCTAGATTCTGTTCACCATGGAGAAGTCCTATACCCATAGCCAAGTGTTCTAATTTATAGAATATTCTATGTTTTGCCACTGGCAATGAAATCACCACTAATAAGTTCCACAGATGGCGGGAAAGCCACAGAAAACACTATGTGCTAACTATCAAGCATATAATTTGAAGATTTAGTAATGCATAATGTGTTTATATAGTTTATCGTAGTGCATCTTTTTTCAAATGAAAGCAGACACGAAATGATTAAATTTATTCTTAAAACAATAATTTGGGAATAAACTATTATGCTTATTTTTAAGTGTTGAAAAGCATGTTATATTTAAAGCAATTCACGAGTCTGCAACTGAATTTGGTTTAGCTCTGTATTACCAGAAGCCCTAATAATGCCATACTCTCAACCATCACAAAGAGAACATATTTGCACTTTCTGAGAAAAGTACAATTAGCCAAAAGTGAAATTATTAGGTGTAATATTATTGATTATAATTTTACAGGAGCTAGAGTCACCTAAGAGGGGAACTACAACAAGGAACTCTTTGAATTGGGTTAACATGTAAGTGTGCTTGAAAGATATTTTCCTAATTGAGATAGTTGTGCAAGGGGGACTCACCCTGGGTTTGCACAGTCACTCCCTGGACTCAGTTCCTGGTCTTTCTGGCACTGAGTATGCATGCCCCTGTTCCCTCAGTGTCTTGATTGTGGATGTGACAGGGTGTTTCTTGTGACTGCCCTGTCTTTCCTGCAATATTACCTCAGGTTGTGAGAGCAACCAAAGCTTCGTTCCCCTGTTCTGCATTTTCTTAGGGTCTTTTAACCCAGTAGCAGAAATGAAACTATAACAATAGTTGTCTTCATTTACAAAACGCTGAGCATCGTGATATATTAAAAGTTATTTCGGCCTTAAATGTGTATGCTTTTGGGTTTGTGGAATATATATATATATACATATATATATATATATATATACACACACACACACACACACACACACACACACACACAAAGAAAGAGAGAGAGAGAGAGAGAGAGAGAGAGAGAGAGAGAGAGAAGGAGAGAATAACAAATGTGCCTCATTCGTTTTGTTCATCTCACATTAGTAAAGTTCCATAAGCATGTACAGATATAAGAAATAGATCATGAGAATAGAATTAGAAAGTCAATTATCTATTCTTTGTAATGAAAGAATAATATATACAGAAAAAGCATAAAGTTTTTTAGTTTGAATATATTATTTCTTTCTTTTATACAGATGACAAAATTTTCATTGGGTATTTTTTTCTTTTCAAAAATTTTAATGATTATTTTATTTATTTACATTTCAAATGTTATCCTCCTTCCCGGTTTCCCCTTCACAACACTCCATCCCATTCTCCTTCCCTCTGCTTCTATGAGGGTGCACCCCCACCCACCCACCCACCCACTCCCACTTCATGGCCCTAGCAAATTTTGATCTAGTTGCTTGTATCTTATCACCTTCCCCTCGTTAAATCAAAGTAGGGAAATGTCATTAAATCAGAAACCTGTATTTTGTGTTTTTATTTCTGTAGATAAGATTTTGTAAATACAACATGAAATATTCTTTCCTACAATATCATGATAGGAAATATCTTTTTTATGATGTATAAGTTGTATTATATATGTGATTGCATTTGCAAAGGGCTAACAAAGGGTAAGGGATTTCATTTAAAACTTTATTTGCTTATAATTTTTGCTATTCAAGGCCTTTAAATATATATCAAAGGGATCATAATAACTAGTGAATACAGGAATTTGCATTATTTTTTGGTATTTTTTTCGAGACAGGGTTTCTCTGTGTAGCCCTGGCTGTCCTGGAACTCACTCTGCAGACCAGGCTGACCTTGAACTCAGAAATCTGCCTGCCTCTGTCTCTCAAGTGCTGGGATTAAAGGCTTATGCCACTACTGCCCCGTGCATGAGAAATTTTTTTTTAATAGCTGAGTAGTATTCCATTGTGTAAATGAACCCCATTTTTAACATAAGAAATTTTCATCAAAAAGAGTAGACTGTCAAACACAAACTATGTTCATGAACACACCCATGCACACAAACGCCTATATTGTTCTAGTGCCAGAATGCCTTGCACATTGATTCATATTCTGCTACACAGAAAAGTAACGACACAAAGTATTTATTCTATAGTCAAGCATAACTAACATCCAAACCTAGAACTATAACTTTCTAGTACAATTCTAACAATGCTACATATTTTTTTAAAAAATGTCCTTCCCTATGTGACATGAGAATTCTATTCATATAAGTATAATTATATAATTTTTAAAATGATATGCTAATTATCATTATAAATGATAATTATCATTATAATTAGCATATATTATGATTTGGAAGATTAGGTAATATTGTATTTTATGAGTCAATCCACAAATATTTCAAAATTCTATGTTATTTGCTAAATCATCCATTCATTTGATATGAATAGGATATCATAGAGGAGTTGTTAAAATTGCACAGTACAAACTTATGGAAGCTTTTGGTGTAGGTGGTGTAGGTTTGCTTGATTGGGGCTTTCCTTTAACTATAATCCTATTTTCAAACTGTTACTCAAAAATCATTTAGAAACAAATTATTCTTTCTATTTTACAACTATGTATGTATTACATATGTATATTTATATAAATACATCATAACACACATATATAATGAAATTAAATTGTTTATATAATTTTATGCAAACTGCAACTTTCATTTGCTATTATTGTCAAGTTATTGCTGACATATGATAAAAATAACAACTAAAATTTTCCTAGAAATTTTGTAATTTGAAATCAAATTCCACTTGTATTCCTCTTGATATGATAATATGTATTTTATAAAAATGTAATGTACCAGTGACTTTTTTACCCTTGTGATTGCTTATACATTTTGTATCACATTGTCTTTAAATATTTCCATCATGTAGTTAAAAAGAAGATACAGTCAGTCCCTTAGTGTCAAGTTGCTATCATTGCTTTACTTATATATGTGTCCAGTTGTTTCATGAGAATACATTTTTTGAACTTGATTATAAAATTTATTTATGGTTGTACATGTCATTGATCTGTTCTGTTTAATAGCTAATGAAATATACATAGAGACTATCATACATAACATTTAGTATCGTTTCAAGAGATGTTCTTTAGCTGTGTTTTTAATTGACCTATAAGGATACCCTCTTCTATTATTTTCCTTTTTAAAAAATTATTAGATATTTTATTTATTCACATTTCAAATGTTAGCCCCTTTCCTGGTTTCCCCTTCAAAGACCCCCTATCTCATCCCCCTTCCCCCTGATTCTGTGAGGGTGTTCCTCCACCTACCCACCCACTCCTGCTTCCCTGACCTGGCATCCCCCTACATTGGGTCATCAAGCCTTCACAGGACCAAGGGCCTCTCCTCCCATAGATGTCTGACAAGGCCACCCTTTGCTACATAAGTGGCTAGAGCCATGGGTGCCCTCCATGTGTACTCTTTGATTGGTGGTTTAGTGCCTGGGAGCTCTGGAGGTCTGGTTGGTTGATATTGTTGTTACTCCTATGGGGTTGCAAACATCTTCAGCTTCTTCAGTCCTTTCTCTAACTCCTCCACTGGGGACCAAAGATTGGCGAAGTCCAATGGTTGGCTGCAAGCATCTGCCTCTATATTTGTCAGGCCCTGGCAGAGCCTCTCAGAAGACAGATGTCTCAGGCTCCTGTCAGCAAGCACTTCTTGGCATCCAGAACAGTGTCTGGGTTTGGTGACTCTTGTCTTCAGTCTCTGCTCCATACTTTGCCTCTGTATCTCATCCCATGGATATTTTGTTCCCCTTTATAAAAGGACTAAAGTTTCAAATCCTTTTGTTGTTTCTAACACATAAAACCCACCATCACTGTCATTGTCATCAATTTTTATTTACTTTACATCCTAATCATAGCTTCCCCTTCCTCCTGTCAGCACACTGTATGCCTTCCTCTCTCCTTCCCTCCCTACCATCCTCCAATCTTCTCCTTTTTCCCACACAAAGTCCAAGCAAAAGGAAAGCCTTTGGTGAATATTAACCAGCCTTGGACTTACTACTAAGCACATTTTGTCATATTTTCACAAGGTAAAGAAGCCCAGTTAGGGGAGAATTCTAAAGACAGGCAAGAGTCTGAGACAGCTGATCCTGCTGTTCCATGTGACAAGCAAGCTGAGTGACTGTTACCTATGTGCCCAGAGACTAAGTATATCCCATCTGTTCTATGTGGTGCTTCTGTCTCTGTGTGCCTCTATGGGATAAGGTTTGTAGATTCTTTATGTTTTCTTGTGGTGTCCTAGACATCTCTGGATCCTTCAATCCTTCCTCCCTTTCTTCCACAGGATTCTCTGTGCTCTACTTAATGTTTAAAGCCCATCCTTTTACTGTATTTTTTTTTAACTTATGTTTCTCACCACTTAGGTTCCCATTCTCATCAATGCTGTTTATGGTGTGGATTTTCCTACCAGTTTACAGCACTGCATTCTCAGTACATCTTCATGTGACAAACTCATGTGGGTCTCCCTATTTCTCCTCTTCTTCAGGCTATTGGCATCATCATCCCTTTCATGATTTAATATCAGCTCTCTAGTGTACTCCTACATTGAAATAAGTTAACTTTAAAAGGACATCACCACTGATTTCATGGATGTGAGGAGGAGCATATTTTAGTCAAATTCAAGAGGCCAATGATCCTCTAAATCATGTAATGTCTAAGTTTGTCTCTAGCCAATTCTTAATACTCACTGAATTTGGAATTTCCAGAAATATCATTAGAATATTTAAAGAACTTTCAATGTTGTATTCAGTGAGCCCATACCAATAGGATCTAAAAACTTATTGCACCAACCTGTATACACTGGATAATCTCTGTAGATCTCCAAATCCAGGATAATGTTTACTGTTAGACTGAGAAAACCAGTCAAGTAGAAAACAACACCTTAGAGGCATTTATTAATATCAAATGGCAAGGTGAATGCATCTTATAATGTGATCAGTCCAGTAGTATTTAAACATTATGTGATATTAAAAAGATCCACTGAACTAGATTCCAAGAGAAAACTGATGACAGAAGAACATCTAATAAGATTCTGGGGAGCAAACCAAAGTCACAGGAAGCTGGAAATGTTATAAGAACTTGTTGAAATATAACTTGGAGCAATACATCATTCCTGGAGGGTACTGAGTAACACTGGCCCTGGGGGAATTGAGGCTGCTATAGGACTAAGACTCATATTAGATTTTCAGAGCCCTTGTGTGCAAGCATATGTGGAAAGTAGAAGTGATTGTGTTTTCACAAAGAGCAGAAATTGGAGAGTAGACAGCAATAATTATACTGTCTATGATTCTCCTTGTTTCCACATTTGACTAAAATTGAAAAATTATGTGAGAAACAATCTCTCAAATATATACAAAACGGTTATATTTATTCCATTTTTATTGAAAGCCAGAAAATAGAGAAGGTACTCTGGGTAAATTCTTTAATTTAATGCCTGTTAATTATTAAAATCTACTCTTACAAAATGTATTTCAATTTTTTGACATATCTTTGATGAGAGGAAGCTAAATAATTTACTCAAGATATATATACTTCATTCCAGAGAACAAAATTTTATTAGCCCAAAGCCAACAGTCCAAAAGCCTTGTCCCACCCTATTTATAGCCCAAAATACTAATACTGAGGGAAGCTGCCTGCTGCATACATGTTCAACATCGTATGCCACTCTTCTTTGTAGACTGGTATAATGCATAGCACACATTTGAAAATGTCAAAAGTGAAAGTCCCAATTCCTGGAGAAACGTCTGTGGTGGTGTTCCCCACACCTCGCCAGGACATCTGCCATGTAGCTTTGTTTTCCACAGGACTGGGACAACTGCATAAGTTTATCACTTGGATTCTAGTGATTCGGTATCTTACAGAGAATTTTTTCTTTAAAAGTAGGCTGAAACGCACTTTCAAACTACGAAGAAAAAAAATGTCTAACATCTAGCAATGATTTGACATTTAAAAATGGTATGCTAGAAACAAAATAGAATAATTCAATCAACCCCTTACTGAACCTGACATGGAAATTCAAAATCCCAATTGAAAGTCAGAGACTCCTGCCAATACCACTCAGGAAAAGCAGCCCTGACTGGAAATCAGGCTGGAAAGTAGGGGGAATCTATTTTAATAAGGCCTAATCAGTTAACATGGGAGAACAAAGGGGCAAATCTGCTTTGTCCTTTGCACCTGTGATGCCCTAATGGCCCAGAGATGGGAAGGTACAGATATCTGACCTACAAAACAACAGTAACATTTTAAAAAAATCAAATTTATGAAAATGCAGTCACTTCTCTTATGTTTTGACAAACAACCTAGCAAGAATTCTTGAAATCCAAAGCAATCGTATTCCACATGTGTACATGGAATCAGTACCCTCTTTCCTTTCCCCTTCTTCCTGTCATTTCTTGCTCTTTGTTGTTCCCATTAAGAACAGTGAAATTACTCTCCTCCATCTGTCTGTCTGACTGGCTGCCTCTCTCTTCTGTCTGTCTCTCTCTCTCTTTTGTCTGTCCCTGTCATTTGTGTAATTGCACATGCGCATGGTTGCCTGTATGCATCCACATAGCTGTTATCATACTACCTGTGTTATCTTTGTATGTGGAGAGAATACTTGAGAGGCTTTACTAGGTATCACTCCTAGAAACTGGTTTATCCACAATATTCATTAGTCAAGGAAGAAGACTTAGAAAATAATAGGAAGAAGGGTTTTATAAACTTGAAAAAAAATCTGTGAAATGTGTCCTATCAATTGAGTTCTGTATTTTTTATTATAAAAATCTACATAGGACATAAATGTCCTATGTATATTTCCTTTGCCAGAATCACTTGTGTGAGAACTGCTAGGTTTGTTGACAAGATCACACTGTACCGCATAGTACTTTGCACATTTGCAGTTCTAGTCTTGCCCTACAAGTGGCATGGTAAAGGAGACTACAGAAGTCACGACTCACAACAGCAAATGTAAGCCTCCAGATAGCAGATGACGACTACGGCACAATGGTCTTCAGAAGAGCAATACAGGTGCATGTGTTGATGGCATCAAATGCAGGATTTTCAGAGGAAAATGAAGTTTAATCCTGTGGTTATTTTCCACTGTGAGTAGTTAGCTGGGACTGATTCTTCAAGATAGCTTTAAATGAGTTACAACTAGGTTTTTTAAAAAATAAAAATATAGTAATCTGCCCTCACTTTTGGTTTTGCTTTCTGGAGCTGCAATTACCCATGGTCACATACAGTCTGAAAATCGTAAATGGAAAATTCATGCATCAAATACTTCCTAAAGTTTAAAGTCTGAGTATCCTGACAAGTCTCGCAGCATCCTGTACTGTTCCAGCCTAGAAGTAACCAATCCCTTTGCCCATCAAAGATGTGTGTATTACCTGATAGCTTCTCGTCTCATACTATCTACATTGACCAAGTAATTATAGAAAATGAATGCTTGTGCTCAAACACCCATTGTTTAGTTAATGGCATCCCCAGAGCACGAAAACGATGATGTGCCAGAAAGAAGCCAAGGAATGTTTCTTTGTAAATGAAAACTTGAACATAGCATAAAGTAGCTTAAAACAGACTACAATCAAAATTGATTAACGTATACTTATATAATTGTTCTATTTCTATTATCACTGCTCATGTTGTGTGCTTAATTTACAATTGCATTTTATCATATGTATGTATATTTAGTAAAAGCAACAATACAAACATTTTTAAAAGGTTATGAACATTTGTTTTTGAGTATGGGGTATCACCCTTCCAGATTAAGGTAGATTACTGTACACAGGCTAGACAAGAAAACGATCAGAATGTGGTAAAAATAAGTATTATAAAATCTCATGGTAATGGAGGATTTTTTTGGCATAGTTTGCAGATAAACCCACTATCTGTATTATATTACGTATTCTTTTGTTCTGCCTAAATGGGTCATTAGTATAACCCCTAAACCAATAGGATGTTCTCCTTATAAAATTGGATATTTTCTTTATTTACATTTCAAATGTCATCCCCTTTCCTGGTTTCTCACACCTGAAAAACCCTATCCCATCCCCTATCCCCCTGGCCCAACCATTCCTGCTCCCTGCCCTCACACTCCCCCCACCCCCGCACTGGAGCATCAAGCCTTCAAAGGACCAAAGGCCTCTCCTCCCATTGATGACCAGCAAGTCCATCTTCTGCTACTCATGCGGCTGGGGCCATTGGTTGCTCCATGTGTACTATTTGGTTGGTGGTTTAGTCCTGGGAGCTCCGCTGGAGGGCATGGTGGGTTGATATTGTTGTTCTTCCTTATGGGATTGCAAACCCCTTTGGCTCCTTCACTCCTTTCTCTAACTCTTCCATTAGGGACCCTGTGTTCAGTCCAATTGTTGCCTGTGAGCATCTGCCTCTGTATTTGTCAGGCTCTGGTGGAGCCCCTCAGAAGACAGCTATATCAGGCTCCTGTCAGCAAGCACTCCTTGGCATCTACAATAGTGTCTGGGTTTGGTGGCTATGTATGGTATGGATCCCCAGGTGGGGCTGTCTTTGGATGGCCTTTCCATCAGTCTCTACTGTACATTTTGTCTCCATATTTCCTCCTGAGAGTATTTTCTTCCCCTTCTAAGAAGGACTGAAGCATCCATACTTTGGTCTTCCTTTATCTTGAGCTTCATGTGGTCTGTGAATTGTATCTTGGGTATTCTGAGTTTTGGGGCTAATATCCACTTATCAATAAATGTGTGTTCTTTTGTGACTAGATTGCCTTACTCAGGATGATATTTTCTAGTTCCATCCATTTGCCTAAGAATTTCATGAATTCATTGTATTTAATAGCTGAGTAGTACTCCATTGTGTAAATGTACCACATTTTCTGAATCCATTCCTCTGTTGAAGGGTATCTGGGTTCTTTCCAGCTTCTGGCTATTATAAATATCACTTCTATTAACATAGTGGAGCATTTGCCCTAACATATAACAATGTTAGAGCACAGGATGCTCTTTTAATGAAATCAGAAAGCATCAAACACACTGAAGCCAGAAAATGTGTGGAGAAAGTTAAAGTTCTGTTGCCAAAATCAAAAAAACTATCAAAGACTTATAGAGAGACCTGGGAAAAATATGCTCGGAAGAAACATGGACTCAGTGACACCTTGATATCAAGATTGCAGCTAGAAGTGGACTACACTACCAAGATGAATGTGATGAGTGCTTAAATGAATTGATTCTGATAAACCCTAAACCACTTAACCACTGATGTTCAAAACAAAAATTAGAAATGACATTGTACTGTGTGTACATCTCACAACATCTGACTATAAGCTGGAATCCTTTGCATTCTCTGAGAGTTCTACATGTCTACCTTGGATATATGTCAGAATACAAGTTTTGTTTTACAAGAGGCTAGTGTAGTGAAGATATTCTAAGTTGTGATTCTGAAGTGTTTTAAAAATAGAGGAGTATTGCATGTTCACTACTTCAAGCTTTTCTTCTCTAAATTATTTAAATCTGTTTTTGAAAAAACATGTTTATTTGACCTTTAAGATTTTTTTTTAAACTTTTCTTAATCATCACATGACTTATTGCATGTCTGGAATAGAAAAACATATGTAACCTGTGGAATGCAAGTTAGTCTTGCTGTGTGCAGGAGCCTACCATGAAGTCATCTGGACTGTGTTGAACTAGGACAAATTATAATTTCTATTATTACTGATCTACATTTATTATTTCTTTAGGCAAAAAAGAGCAAAACTAGTTACTTTTACAGTTTAAATGGCAAATTATTTAATGTTTTAATGTTATTTGCAAAATGTGTGTCCTTGATAGAAATTCCACTAACTTTGTTAATAAAGAAAAATTTTAACCACTTCTACTCATATATACCAAACCATACACAAAAGAAGATGATGAATTAGGAAGGAAATTCTGTTAAGAGAATTACTGGAAGCATGAGGAAACTATTAGACCTGAGTTTTCAGTAGTCTAAAATTCTAAGATTTGATTTTTAAATGATGAAACATTCAATAAGCCAAATGACTCTACATAAACATGTACATGGAATAAATTATTCCAAATTAAAGCATGATAAAAATGAAAGCATGGATGTTATTTGTTCAGCTGTTTTAGTAGTTGGAATGTTAGGAACAAAGGCTATTATTATTATATGTATTTTTTTCACAGGAAACAGACAGTGGCAAACATACAGTAGTTCAACACATGAGATCAGAGGCAGCGTTTTTATAGTAAACCAAGAACAGATGTTGGAACGATTCAAGACCTTTACAGAAATTATTAGCTATGTTTGCCTTTGAAAGCAAAGAAAGTTTACAGAGACTCACATATCTGATTATATTAAGAAACAGACAGGTTTTTGAGTCCAAAAGCTTTAACTCATTCAAGCTCAAAGTTCCTCCTGCCACACAAATTCTGAACTTGCTATTCAACACTATTGAAAATAACCATGATGTGATCCATGGCTCCCAATAGCTTTTCCAACACATGCTTTCTTTTGAAAGATTCTTTTAAACCAATTTCCTGTGTATGAACTAAATAGCCACATTCTTCCAAAATCAAATAAAAATAGCATTTATGCAACAGGAAAATATCTCTACTTAGTGACTAAAGTAAATTGTTTAACAGACATTAGAAGGACTAAAGTAAATTGCTTAACAGATATTAGAAGGAATAAACTCAATCACTAAAATGTATTTTTGATTGACCTGAAAGCCATATTTTTATATTTTTCATATTTTTAGGAGACTTACATGAAAAAAGTTAACTTCATCAGTATTTCTGCCACAGACCTTTAAACTTTGCCCAGTTCCTCCTTGTCTTGGTACAATACTCATCTTTTGTCCATGATTCTTACCTTAATCACTGTTAGGAGACAGTCTCATTCAGACTTGTTTCAAAATTAATTATTTCATATTGATAGAGATGGATACATGTCATTTACAGCTCAATATTCTAAAGTTCTCACCACATATACTCAAGCATCCATAGATACACATACACACACACTATGTAATGGTATAATGTAGCAATTGAAAGTATGAGTTCATATGTAACAGGTATAATGTTAATGATAAAAGTTATATATCCCCTTAGCATTTTTCATGGACAGAACACTATTACTTGTAGTCACTGTACTGTATTGTAGTTCTCTAAAAATATTCTTCCCATTTTACTCTCATATTTATCTAAACTTGCTGTACTTTATCTTAAATCTGTTGTGTTCCACTTTTCCCAAGGAACTTGTTTTATCTAGTAAACAGGAACTCCATAATTTTGCTTTTTTGTTGATTGAAAATTCATTCATGCATACAATGCATTCTTGTAAAATTCGCCCTCTTTCCCTTCTCTCTACTGTCTGTACCTCCACACTGTTTCTTCTCAAATCATGTGTTCATTACTTTTAGCCCAGTGAATCTATTTATTGTTGCCATGGTGCACATGGTATAGGGCAATGCACTGGAGCATGGGTCAATGCTCAGATTCCACATCCTTGAAAGACACTGATTTTCCTTTCCACCAAAGCCACCAAATGCTGAACTAGGAGAAGAACTTCACAGAACTATCATCTACCCATACTCAGACAATGGAGAAGGCTTTAAGTCCAGTCAGAAAGTGTTTGATTATCCCTATAGCATTCATATCACTTTGGACTGCTGAACATTCAGTCATTATTGTAGCACTCAAGGTTCACATATGGACAAAACTGTTGAGTACCTACCTTCCTTGGTAGTATAAATAGAACCTTTCAAAAACTATCAAAGCTAATGAGTCGGGATAAAACTTCCAGGTTTATATCAGCTTGATGTCTCCATATTTTCTTACTCACTTTTGTGGTATCTTCAGCAATTCAGTCTTGCTATCAAGTTATAGAAGATAACAAGAAAAGATAGTAATAGCAAGTGATGTTGGAGGGCATCTCTACAACTGAGGTAACCAATAATTTGCACAGAAGGAACTCATACATGTACATGGACTTGGGTTTTTTACTTCATAGCCTATGGTGTCTAAGGAAGGCATTGTCCCCCTGTTATAGGTTAAATTCATTTAAATACTTTTTATAAATATGTATGTATATATTCAAAAAGCTTTTAAAATGATGTGTTTCCATATTTTTAAAGAATTATATTTTTAGTGTCTGCTGTCATATTCACTACTGTACAATATCAAACCATCCCTCATCTCATCAACCCTTCCTGATCCATTATTCCATTTTCTCTATTCATACCACATTCTATCAACCTTTGTTTTCTTTTTAAAATTCTTCCCTCACACACTACATCTCAATTGCTGTTTTACCTCCCTCTAGTCCATCCAGATCTCTTCCTCCATCCTGTCTCCCTCAGATCCACTACTCCTTCAGAAAAAAAAGAAGCCTCCCAGGAATGAGAAACAAAATGTCATAACGAGTTTCAATAAGACTAGGCATAAACAATCATATTAAGGCTGGATGAGGGAACCCAGTAGGAGGGAAAGGGTCCTGTGATCAGGTGAAAGAGTCAGCAATACTATTCCCACTCAGAGTATTATGAATTCCACAAAAAGACAAAGCTACACAAACATAAATCATACAGGGTCTGTGATTGTTGCTTCTATGTGAGTCCTTATGAGCCATGTTTAGATGGTTCTCTGTGCTGTATTTATTTTATTTTATTTTATTTATTGATATTTCAAATGTTATCCCCTTTCCATGTTTCACCTCTACAAACTTACTATCCTATCCCCTTTTACCCTGCTTCTATGAGAGCGTTTCCCCACCCATTTACCCACTCCCTCCACACTACCCTAACCCTAGGGTTTGGTTGATGCCCTCTCTACACTGGGGCATCAAGCCTTCACAGGACTAAGGGCCTCCCCTCCCAATGATGCAAGATAAGGTCCCTTTACCTCCTTCAGTCCTTCCCCTACCTTCCCAATGGGGTCTCCATGCTCAGTCTGATGGTGCACATGCTGTGAGCATCCACATCTGTGTTGGTCAGCCATCTGGCAAAGCCTCTCAGGAGACAGCTATATCAGGATCCTTTCAGCAAGCACTTCTTAGCATCAGCAATAGTGTCTGGGTTTGGTGTCTGCATGTTGGATGGATGACCAAGTGGGACAATCTCTGGATGGCCTTTCCTTCAGTCTCTGTACCATTCTTTGCCCCTATACTTCCTTTAGACAGGAACAATTCTGGGTTGAAATTTTGGAAATGAGTGATTGACCCCATCCCTCATCTAGGGGGCCATGCCTAACCTCTGGAACTAGCCTCCAAAGGTTCTCACTTTCCTTTTGGTATATTTCATCTAATGTCATCCCTATGGGGTCTTGTAAGACTCTTGCTTTCCTGGAATCTGGGACTTTTGGGTTGCTACCCCTAATTCCCCATCCCCCACTGCTACATACCTGTGTTCAATATCCTAACCCTCTGTATATTTCCTCCATCTCCCTCCATATCTGATTCTTCCCCTCTTTTCCCTTCTCCCTCTTCTCTTCCTCCCAAGTCCCTCCCACCCCCAATTTCCCTTGATTATATTGTTCCCCCTTCTGTGTAGCACTAAAGCATCTACTCTTTGGTCTTACTTTCTCTTAAGCTTCATGTGGTCCTTGAGTTGTATTCTGTGTATAAAATGCTCTTTACCTAATACCCACTTATCAGTGAGTACATACCATTTGTCGTCTTTTGTGACTGAGTTAACTCACTCAGGATGATACTTTCTAGATCCATCCACTTGCCTAAGAATTTCATGAAGTCATTGTTTTTAAGAGCTGAGTAGTATTCCATTATGTAAACATATCACATTTTTTATATGTATCCTTCTGTTAAGGGACATGTGGGTTGTTTCCAATGTCTACCTATTATAAATATGGTTGCTATGAACATAGTGGAATATGTGTCCTTATTACATGTAGGAGTATCTTCTGGGTATATGCCCAGGAGTAGTGTAGCTGGATCCTCAGGTAGTACTGATATCTGAGGAATCACAGACTGATTTCCAGAGTGCTTCTACTAGCTTTCAATCCCACCAGCAATGGAGGAGTAGTCCTCTTGGCCATTTGAGTTTCCTCAGTTGAGAATTCTCTATTTAGCTCTGTTCCCCCTTTTTAAATAGAGTTATTTGGTTCCTTAGAGTGTAACATCTTGAGTTCTTTGTATATATTTGATATTAGCCCTCTATCAGATGTAGGATTGGTAAATATCTTTTCCCAATCTGCTGGGTGCCATTGTGTCCTACTGACAGTGTACTTTGCCTTACAAAGCTTTTGCAATTTTATGAGGTTTCATTTGTTGATTCTTGATCTTAGAGCATAAGTCATTGGTACTTTCTTCAGGAAATTTTCCCCTGTACCCAAGTGTTTAAGGCTTTTCCCCACTTTCTCTTCTATCAAATTCAGTATATCTGGTTTTATGTGGGGGTACTTGATCTACTTGGACTTAATGATCATACAGGATGATAAGAATGGATCAATTTGCATTCTTCTGCATGTTGACCAACAGTTGAACCACCACCATTTGTTGAAAATGCTGCTTTTTTCCACCAATGGATGGTTTTATCTCCTTTGTCAAAGATCAAGTGACCATAGGTGTATGGGTTCATTTCTGAGTCTTCAATTCTGTTCCACTGATCTACCTGCCTGTCACTGTACCAATACCATGCACTTTTTATCACTATTGCTCTGTAGTCCAGCTTGTAGTCAGGGATATTGATTGCCCAAAATATTCTTTTATTGTTGAGAGTAGTGTTTGCTATCCTGGGTCTTTTGTTATTCCAAGTGAATTTGAGAATTGCTCTTTCTTACTCTATAAAGAATTGAGTTGGAATTTTGAGGGTAATTGCATTGAATATGTAGATTGCTTTCAGCAAGGTGGTCATTTTTACTATATTAATCCTGTCAATCCATGAACATGGGAGATCTTTCCAACTTCTGAGGTCTTCTTCAATTTCTTTCTTCAGAGACTTGAAGTTCTTGTCCTATAGATCCTTACTTATTTGGTTAGAGACACACCAAGATCATTTATATTGATTCAGACCATTGTGAAAGGTGTCATTTCCTTAATTTCTTTCTCAGCTCATTTGTTCTTTAGGTAGAAGAAGGTTACTGATTTGTTCAAGTCAATTTTATATCTGACAACTTTGGTGAAGTTGTTTATCAGGTATAGGAGTTCTCTGGAGGAATTTTTAGAGTCAAGTATACAATTATATAATCTGGAAATAGTTTTATTTAGACTTCTTCCTTTCCAAATTCTATCCCTTTCACCTCCTTTTGTTGTCTAATTGCTCTAGATAGAACTTAAAGTACCATAATGAATATACAGGGAGAGAGTGGGCAGCCTTGTCTAGTCCCTGAGTTTAGTAGGATTGCTTCAAGTTTCTGTCCATTTAGTTTAATATTGGATACTAGTTTGCTGTATATTGCTTTTTACTATGTTTAGATATGGGCCTTGAATTCCTGATCTTTACATGACTTTTCTATGGTGAGAAGTCTGGTGTAATTCTGTTTGGTCTGCCTTTATATGTTTCTTAACCTTTTTCTCTTGCTGCTTTTAATATTCTTTCTCTGTTTTGTGCATTTGGTGTTTTGACTATTATGTGACAGAAGGTATTTCTTTTTGTTGTGGTCCAATCTTTTTGGAGTTATATCAGCTTCTTGAATGTTTATGGGCATGTCTTCTTTAGGTTAGGGAAATTTTCTTCTCTAATTTTGTTGAAGATATTTACTGACCGTTTGTGTTCAGAATCTTCACTCTCTTCTATACCTATTATTCTTAGGTTTGCTCTTCTCACTGTGTCCTGGATTTCCTGGATGTTTTGCATTAGGAGTCTTTTGCATTGTGTGATTTCTTTGACTGGTGTGTCGATGTTTTCTATGGTATCTGCTGAAATTCTCTCTTCTAACTCTTATATTCTGTTGGTGATGCTTGCATCTATGACTCCTGATCTCTTTCCTAGGTTTTCTATCTCCATGGTTGTCCCCTTTGTGATTTCTTTATTGTTTCTATTTCCATTTTTACATTCTGAATGGTTTTGTTCAATTCCTTCACCTGTGTCTTTGTGTTTACCTGTAATTCTCTAATGGATTTTTTTTTTCATGTTTCCTCTCTATGGATTTCTACTTGTTTACCTGTTTTCTCCTGTATTTTTTTAAGGGAGTTATTTATGTCTTTCTCCAAGTTCTCTATCATAATCATTAGATGTGATTTTAAATCAGAGTCTTATTTTTTCCAGTGTCTGAGATTATCCAGAGGTTGCTGTGGTGGGAGAATTGAACTGGGTTCTGATGATGTCAAGTAGCCTTGGATTCTGCTGATTATTTTCTTGCTCTTGTGTCTCTCCATCTTATTATCTCTGGTGTTAGCTGGTCTTCCTGTCATTGACTGTGGCTCGTTTCTCATGTAAGCCTGTGTCAGCACTCCTGGGACACCAGTTCTCTCAGAGGAATTTGGGTATGGAGAGCTGTGGCATAGGGTTAACTGTGGGTTGCAGACAGAAACCGGGAAGGATCCTGTTCCCAACGGTTCTTTGGTTCCTGGACCCTGATAGCTCCGCGTGGGTCCCTCTTGGGCCAGGAATTTGAGCAGAAGTGGTAGTTTCACCTGTGCTCTCAAATTTATCAACATTCTTTGGAGATCCGCTACATCCCCCTGGAACCTGGTATGAAGAGCTGTGCTCTTGGGTATGTCAGTACTCCTGGGAGACCTGCTCTCTCTCCATGCATAAGGTTTGCTCCAAGCACAGATGGAAACTGGAAAGATCCTTTCTCAGGCTGTTCCCTGGTTCCTGTGCTCCTAGCGCAATGTGTGTGTCCCTCTTGGGCCAGGCATTTGAACAGAAGTGGTGGTCTTACCTGTGATCTCAGGTGTGTTAGCAGTGGGATCTGTGTACCTGTGTGTGTGGTATTTTTGTGGTGTCCTTCACTCCTGCAATCCTTCCTTCCCCTCTCTCATAAGAGTTCCCATGCTCCATCTAATATTTGGCTATAAATCTCTGTATCTGTTCCCCGTTATTCTTAAATTCTAGCCCTATGAACCCCCATTATAATTTCCTGCCTTCTATGGGTACTCAAATTAAAACATATACCTAAAGATTCAAAGGTAGCATTTGCTTATAAGAAAGAACAGTTGGTGTTTGCTTTCTGTTTCTGGTTTACCTTACTCAGAATGATTATTTCCGTCTACATCCATTTACCTATGTATTTATCAGTATTTACAGAGTTAGTACATAATTTTCTCTTTTTTTCTCAAAACCTTTAAGAAAAATACAGGTTTTGTCTGATAATAACCCTTCCTTGAGCTCATTCCCACCTTTCTGGCTCTGAAAACTGTGTTGTTTTCAGTTCTGTGTATTTGGATCTTTTCTTCTTGTTTTCATTCAGTGTTCACAGAGATTCCACGGGTCCTTTAGCTTTGTAGACGATGCTAGTTAGATTTTCTGTTGCAGTGATGAAACACCACAACCAACACCATGTTGGAGAGAAAAGGGTTTATTTGGTTTATACTTCCACATTGATGTCCATCACTAGAGGAAGTCAAGACAGTACATCAAACAGGTCAGAAACCTTGCACGTAGACCGTGGAGGAGGTTGCTTTTCATGAATTGCTCAGCATGCTTTCTGATAGGATCCAGGGTCACTAATTCAAGAGTGACCTCAGCAAAGTGGCTGAGCCCATCTATATCAACCACTAATTGAGGAAAGACACAGGAGGGAGGGTCTCTTCCTTCTGAAAGGAGAAAGGGAGGAGAGAACCGATGGAGGGATTTCGTAAGGGGGCAGGAGAAAAGAGAGCTCTGTTTGAGATGTAACACAAATTATATAATAATTTAATATATTTAGTATGTGAATAAATAATTTAATTTATGATATTAAAAGGAAGAAACAATATGCCCTCCAAACTTGTTTACAGCCCAATCTCATAGAAGCATTTACTCAATATAGACACTCTCCTTTCTGATGATGCTATCTTCTGTCAAATTGGCATAAAAATAGCCAAAACATATACCAACTATCACATATACATGATGACTCAGATACCATAGCCTAAGATTAGAATTTGACTACTGAATTTAATATTTAATTGATATCTGCACTTACATTTGCAATATGCCTTAAAATTACCATGTTTTAAGTAATGCAGTTTCTTTGTTATTCTACCATGATTTTCCCTTATCTTGATTTATTTGCTCAAGATTTCAATTGACTGCACTGTTGTATTTAAATTATTTTTCATATTTCTATTCATGGGCAAATATCTTTGTCTCTGTCAATTAAGAATGATCAAACCTATATATTATAACATCCTTCGCTAATCTATCATAAACTATGCTCAGTTTGCTAGTTTGCGTGGACTATTTTATTACTTTGCCCCACCTTAAACTCCAGGTCATTCTCTGATTTTTCTGTACTCTATTTTTGACAAATCAATCAGTGATTCACCCAGAGGCATGTAAAAGCATATATGCAATGAAATGAGCTTTCTCTCATGCATCAGAGTAAAAATTATAGTACTAATACATTGTTGATGTTACAGACTATAGAGAAACAAGATTTAAATAATGATCCCATACTCTGTGTTTTATCAAAGTATCATACTTGAACAATTTTTTAATCTTATTGTATCACTTACATTCTACATACTCACAGATACCCTCCTACTTCAGAAGTTTCCTGCTCCAATATTACCTGTTAGTCAAATACATGGCACCTAACAAATCTCATGAAAAATGAAATGACTGATGTAGTCATTTACTATTTTGTAGAACAGTCTTGTTACTATAGCATTACATTCTGATAAACTATTTGGGTAGCACTTTTAACCTCATAATATGAAGTTCATGAGAAAAAATTCAATTTTACACTAACATTTAATGTTCTAATATTTAGCACATGATATTTATATACTAAATGGATAAACAGAATAATAAAATGGAATCAACATAATGACAATAACTGTTTGTCTTTTATTAAATATTAAGAACATATTCTTCCAATGTGAATAGAAAATTGCCCTTGTTTATGAGCTGTGAGTCTTAGTTTACTCATCTATTTTGTTATAAGACAGAGAATAGTAATAGTTACCAATGAAAATGAACTAATAATTTATTTTGCTTATGAGTTCCCCCAAGGAAAAAAATCACTGTAAATCCTGCTTGAAATGTAGATTATGACCCACAGATGCCAGTTACTATCATTGTAAATGTTACTAAGTACATGGAAACCAAATCATTCCATATCTCACCTAAGTGTTTTAGGCCATCCTCAAAGCTGCTTATTTAATGAATTAAAATTTTTAGTCTTCTTTATACTTAGCTTCTTAAGGGGTAATCTTCTGTTAAAAGCACCCTATTACAGAAGAATGAAGTAATAAGTCTTAAATGATATAAAATGACTTAATTTATAAGTTTCTGCTTGGTTAAAATTTAGTCACTGATGAAATAGGACAAAATGCTTGACAGTGTATTCCATTTCCATGTGAATATAAAGAGGGGCAATAGAGTTCCAATAGCAACCCTATCATTATCTGAATAACTCAAGTTGAATGGATTATGATTTGATGCTCTACAGTAAGCATTGCTAGGAACAAGATGCCACCTGAATTTTAAAGAAATTTATGTGAAGCTTTTCTTTTTATGTTAAAGTGACTTGGTAACATTCATTATGTACATAATATTGTGTAGCTAGATAAATATGTATATATGTGTTCGTGTTTCTATATATAAGCATAATATATAAACATCTACTGTTACCACTCTATTGGTGACATGAACCTCAGAGAGTGGAACATAAAAATGGGGCAGACTAAAATCTTGTGGAAAAGTCAAATTTCTTCTGAAGTTCTCCAAAGGTCACATGAGTGTAAGCTGTATATAATAATGAGGACAACCTAGCCTTGAATATACATTTTTAGTAAGAAAAGTAAGATGAGGGTAGTCAGAACCAAACCCCACTCCTATTTACTGCACCTGGGAAGGTCATGGAAGTACATTCAAGGGACAACCCATGTTATGGAGCAATAGACACTACAAGACTCTAGTTTCTTTGTAGTTCTCTCACAAGCTCTTAAAATTCTCATACAGATTCATTCATGGACCTTGTTCTGATGCTCTACAAAAAAAAAAAAA
>JADRCD010183328.1:0-21145 GCA_019843815.1 Montemys delectorum
TCCACCTGCCTCTGCCTCCCAAGTGCTGGGATCAAAGGCGTGCACCACCACCGCCCGGCATAAATATTTCAATGACAGTTCCCAAATCAGGTGTTAGAGGATAGAACAGTATTGGAGAAACAAGAGGCAAAAGACATTTTGGAGGAGCCGGGCAGATACAAAGTCACGTTGGTGTGACAGACAGCACAGGTAAGAGGGAGCAGTATAGGGCTGATGAATGGTTCTGGACAGGTAAACACAATCCTGACCACGAAAAATCTACTATGTCAGGCTTGGATGTGTAGGTGGCATCCTCTGCCTAGGATGATGGGGGAACACCTGCTATGACTCTCTCAGTAACCATAGACTTCTTTGCACCCCAGACAGCCGCCACCACTCACTTGGAACAGGCACAGGAAATGGAATCCGCTCCCCTCCTGACTAAAGTGATCGGAGGTTTTAGAGAGCTTGTGATGGGTAGCTGCGGTGACTTTCCCTTTAACACAGCAAACTTTAGTCTACTTTCTGTTGATCCAGGAATGGACTGTTTTGTTGAGCTTGAAGGGCAGCTAGATTCTGAAGTGTAGTAAAAGAAATACGAGGTGGAATGGAGTTTATCATGTCCCAGGACTCAGTTTCCCTGAATGAAAAAGAAGAGCTGACAATATTTGCTAAATATTTGCTGACAATATTTAGCAATATTTGCTAAAATAGTAAGGCTAACTCTGAAGTCAGAGTAGCAGGAAAATCTGGGAGAGATCTTGCGACAAGCACAGAAAAGTCACAGCTAAAACCTTCTGCGTGCAGGGCCATGCGGGTAGCAATTCACATCACAGCCAGAAACTCCGTTATAGGATTGAGAAAAGCGAAAACACATTGTAAGCGAGGCCTGGGGAGCGCACGGCATCCTGCTTTAAGACACTGGCTGTTTTTGAAATAAAACTTTAAAACGTGCAGTAAAGACAACTATTCCATTGGGGAAAGAGTAGCCTAAAGTGTCTTTGATTGTAACGATAGGAAAGACTTTCATCTTTCTCTTTACGAGGTTAAGTGTAACCCTCCCCCAGCTCAGAGAGGCTTTTCTGAACCTTGTGGTTGAAATCTTACACTGTATGATAAACCTTCCTTCTTCAGCAGGCGCATTCCGAAAGACTGAACCGGTAGCAAATAAGCGAAAGCCAGTAAGAAGAAATGCCCTTTGCTGGAGTGTATTCGCCATGTATGCACACAGCCCACTGCCCTCCGACTGCGGAGTTCTCAACCAAGGTCAGCCAAGGCCTCACCAAGCCCCAAACCAAGGCAAAGTGAGGAGGTAACACAAGGCTTGACATGGGGGAGGGAGGCCATCTGTCGCTCGTGGCTATCCTATCATCTTAGCATCTCAGCTTTTGTCTTCTGTACTACGACTGTTGAATCTGCTCCTGTGCCACCACCATCAGAGATGCAGCAAGGACGAGGACCATTTTGAAGCTCTGTACACACCTACAATGTCTCCAGCTGCATGATTCCCAACTAACCTCACTCCCACAGAGTGCGCAAGGAGGACAGAGCAAAGAGGACCCCTCTATCTGCCTTCTCACCACAGAAGACCAAGTAGCTACACATTCTGCCTGAAGAGTAGCCTGCTAGGCAGAGTGTCCCTGGCTACCTGAGCTCAGGCTCCACTTGCAGGATCAGTCACCCTCTTCTGTCTTACAAACCATCTGGTTACTAAGGGCCATCGTGCAGTGTGAATGTTTTCATCTGCAGCTGCATGCACAGGTGCCCCCACTTTTCTCACTGAACCCAGAGTCACGGCTAAGAAGACTGGTACACATGGCTGCAGTCTCAGCCTGCCTGAGCACCTGGTACTGCTCTAGACGCTCACAGCCTCCATCCATAGCCCACACAATGGCTTAAACATGTATCGTTTCAAGAAGGAAAACCAAAGTCCTGTGAGAGAAGTAAAGTAATGTGTGCAAGAGTCAAGAGCTAATGCCATATTGGGCCTACACTAAAACATTTCTTTGTGTCCGTCTCTTCTTGTGCCCACTTCCTCACAGAATGGAGAACTCTCGTTCCTAAGAAGCCCCGGGTTAGAAAATAGCAAAGACTTCTGGGACTGAGCCCCTTAGGTGGCGCAAAGAAACACCATTTTACAGTGCTCTGCCACACTAGACATCCCAGTTTTGCTTTGTATTCTTCACAAATAAAGAAAAAAAATTAAGAATATTATTTCTTTAAACCTGTTCTAGATAACTCATCAAAGGCACTTTTGGTCCCCAGAGATAGGACTCAGCGGGTAAAGGGGCTTGCCATGCAAGCCTGGTGGCTTCAGTTTAGTCCCTGGAATCCAAGCAAAGGTGAAAGGAAAGAACTGAGTCTACAAAATTGTCTTCTAACCACCATATGTTCACCAGGGAAAGGGTATGCCCACATACATTGTGTGTGTGTGTGTGTGTGTGCGTGTGTGTGTGTGTGTGTGTGCGTGCATGCGTGTGTGTGTGTGTGTGTGTGCGTGTGTGTGCGTGCGTGTGTGTGTGCGTGCGTGTGTGTGTGTGTGTGCGTGTGTGTGCATGCATGTGTGTGTGTGTGCGTGCGTGTGTGTGTGTGTGCGTGTGTGTGTGTGTGTGCGCATGCATGTGTGTGCGTGCGTGTGTGTGTGTGTGTGTGTGTGTATGTGTATTTTGTATATTTATACATATATAAAATATTTAGAGGTACTTTGGGAGGATTGTTTTATTTTCAGCATTGGTTACTTTGTGTATCCATGCATGTATGTGGATATAAAGATGCAATGACATGTGTGTGGTGGTCAGAGAACTAGTGGAAACTAGTTCTCTCCCTCTGTTATGTGGGTCCCAGGATTGAACTTGGTGACAATTGTTTTCGTGCCCAAGCCACCTCGCTAGCCCAAAAGTACTTTTGAATGCCAACCACTCAATTGTACTCAACAAAAATAGTTTTAAGACACTAGGCTAGACATCAGGGAGAGAACAAGGCAGGAAACTCTTGCCCTCATGGCTCTCCCACTTGAGGATCAGGTTACTAGAGAAATTGTTTAGTGTACTAGTAAAGGGAGAGGAAGAAAGTTAGGGGCTTTGAGAGTAAGTCACATGATACGTTCAGAGCTCACAGGGAATAGCCTGGATGAGTGGGTATCTGCATGAACAGGAGTGAACAAAGGTGATGGGGGCAACCTGGGCAAAGATTTGAGGAGAGAAAGGCTCAGCCCCTCATCTCATTCATCACTGCACTCCACTCCCATCCTCCACCCCATCCCCATCCTATCCCCCATCCCCACTCCCACCCCCCACCGGGAGCCATGCGATGATTCACAGCTATTTTCAGCCAGATTCATTGGCCTAAGGTTGGTCCAAGGCTCCAGGTTAGATGGAGACCTGATTCTTTGCTTAACTAAGGACAACAGAAAGCAAATGAAGGTTGTGGGCTGGGAGTAGCTTAAGGAGATCTATTCTCTAGAACAAGTAACTTGGATGAGAGGGCCAAGAGTCCAGAGGTGGGGTCTCAGGTTATAGCTGTCTGTTAGGAGGTAACTCAAGAGAGTATGGGGGGAGGGGGAGAATCCTGCTGACGAACAAAAGAAACTGTTTTGACATGAGGTAGAAAGAAAATGTGTCTGACAATGAAGGAAAAGATTTCAAGATTTTGAACATTCTGACTTGTTCAACTGTTGATGCTTTAGAATCAACAAATTCAAATTATTAAAAACCTTAAATTGGCCAGGCAGTCGTGGCACACACCTTTAACTCCAGCACTTGGGAGGCAGAGGCAGGTGGATTTCTGAGTTCGAGGCCAGCCTGGTCTATAGAGTAAGTTGCAGGACAGCCAGGGCTACACAGAGAAACCCTGTCTCAAAAAAGAAAAAAAAACTTAAATTGGGGTTGATAGATGGTTCAGTGGGTAAAGCGATCTCTGTGTGGGCACAAGAACTTGAATTTGGATTCCCAGAATCTGTGTAAAAAAAGAAAAGAAAAAAAACTCCAGGTGTGCCAGCACATTACTTACAAGCCTAGCACTAAGTAAGGCAAGCGAGAGGACTGCTAGAGTTCCCTGGCCACTCTAGCTAAAGGATGAGCTCACTAGCCAAAACTAAAAACCTGTCTTCAAAAAAATAAGATGAAAAGTGATGATGCCAAAAGTCCACGCACAGACCTCCATGCGCAGACGTGAACAGTATGCACATGCAGTAAACAAATAAATGTCATCTTAAAAATTGTTTAGAGAAAGAAACCACGAGGTAGAGGTTGATGGGTCTCTCTCTCAAGTTGGGGGTCATCCTGGACTACACAGCAAGTTCCAGGTCAGCCAGAGCTACATGAACAGATTCTGATGGTAGGGAGGGTGGGAGAGAGGGAGGTAATCGGGGGCTACAGTTGATCATCTTTGGAATCTGAAGTATGAATGGAAGCTACAGAGCTTTGAGAAATGCAGGAGCCAAGTTTTAGCAGCTCATTAATGCTCCACAGAAGCTTCTATGGGACTCATGAAATCCAGCTCACATAGGGAGGCCTGCATCCCCCAACACTACCCCACAGCTCTACACAGCAACAAGGACTGGGCAGAGTATGAGCACTGGAGCTCAGTACCTCCCCTCCTGGCTGGGTCATACCTGTACTGCCATCCCTGCCCTCTAGATTCTTCAAAACTCTCTCTTTAGGTTACCAGTCACCCACTCTTCAAACACCCTAATTTTTTTTTATGCTAAGTAGCACTATCCGTTGCATTTGCTTTGTGATGAAAGTTATTTTATTTTTTTCTCAAAAATAAAAAGCATTTATTTATTTAAGGCATAGAAAATACAAAAAGAGATCAAGAAACAAAGGAACATTCATTTGGGGTCCTACCATATGAAGTTCCCTGAACGCTGTGGTATGTGACCTGCTAGTCTTCCCACTGACATTTTTAACATAGCTGAGAGATTTTCACCTTTAAGATATAGGCTTCTTGGTAGCACATTACCTGTGAGCTGCAGAATAAATGGACTTGTGAAATTCTGATCTGACCCCGACACCTGACAGGGAAGCAGGTGCAACCTGTTAAAAAGCAACTTCAAAGTCTTCCCTGAGACCCTCTAGAAATGGCTGTGATGGCGTCTACACGAAATCACTTTAACAGAAGGCGTCTGCTCCCTGCTGCCTGTTCTTTGTGATGTGATAATTAAATAACTTGCTGATGGAAAAAGAGAAGGAGGGAAGGAGGGGACAGAAATACCCACCCACACCCTTCTCCTAACAACCCCTTCCCATCTCTAGGGTGATTGCCTACACCCATTTTCAAACCGCTCTGGAAATGTAGGCTAATTGAGGACAAACAACTCATAGGTCATAGAGGTGGCTGGCAGCACAGCCCACCCCCCAGTGCCTTTCCAGAAGGATCTCTGGATAGGTCTGGGGAAGAAGACAGATAACGTTCCTCCTATGGAGTCTGGTACTTCCGAATGGAGTGGTGCTAGGAACCCACATGTCATTTAACACTCTATCCAAAGACAAGACCTGCTTTCTCACTCTGTGTGTCCACAGACTCTTCAGCTGTGTGGTCAGAATGTTGTGCACAGATGTAAACCTAACCCTGAGAGCCTGCTGTGTATCAGGAGTGCTACAACGCACTCTCACTAGGTTATTCTGCACCTCACAAGGACAATGGGACCTATTTCATGAGTGATAAAGAAAACAAATGGGTAAGTGCCAGTGTCAGATGTCTAGATGCCTGGATGCCCAGATGCCCAGATGCCAGGCCAGTTCTGCTCTGCTCGACTCTAAAACCTTTTCCCCTGGGTTGTTACTCTTGAAGCTTAGAGACATGTGGCTCTTGCAAACTGAGTGGGCTCAACCCTGTCCCTGGGGAGGAAGAAAATCTCATAGCAGCACAGCCTGCTGGTCCTGTGTAATAACCCACAGCAGCCCTGTGCCCTCACAGGCAGGCTCCATCCCAGACACTGCGAGAGTATGTACCAGGGCAGTCTGAAGTGTATTAATTAATTCATAGAACGTCTCCATCCAGCTCGGCCAAAACCAGCCACAAGCCAAGCAGGGTACAGTTGTTCCCCAAGCTGGAGATAATTCAGATCCATTGAGCCAATTGTTTAAAGCGCCAGGAAGGGGGGGGGGGAATCACAATAAAGCAGCCTGATGGATTTAGATGTCATGCTTCGTGGTTTTGCACAGCAATTTGTATCAGGCAACAAACGTCCCCAAGGCCAGGTGTGGGGGCACACAACTTTAATCACAACACTGAAGGGGCAGAGGGCCAAGTAGATAGGAGTTCAAACCAACCAGTGCTACATAATAAGGATTTTCTGTCTCACAAAAAAAAAACAAAAAAAACAAAAAACAAAAAAAACCCAGCTCCTTCTCCTCCCCAGAGAGGAGGTACCAGGGTAGGCTCCATCACCCCTAGAAGGCGTACAGTGTCCTGAGGAAACTTTGTATGATAACTTCACTGAAAGATTCCGCATAGTTTAAAATAGTTGTATAGTTGGTCCTCAGATGACAGTCCCATTTGAGGAGGCTTAGAAGGTAGGACCTTGCTGTGGAGAAAGTGTGTCACTGGAAGCAGGTTTTCAATTTTCAAAAGCCAAAGTTTCCCATGCACGCTATTTGCCTCCTGTTTGCTGTCTGAGATGTGCACTTTGAGCTGCCTGCCACCTGCCACCTGCCACCTCCACCCTGCTATCACGGGCTCTAACCCTCTAGACCAGTGGATCTCAACCTTCCTAGTGCTGTAACCCTTAATACAGTTCCTCATGTTGTGGTGACCCCCCAACCTTAAAATTATTTTCATTCCTACTTCATCACTGTAGTTTTGCTACTGTTACAAATGATAATGTAACTATCTGATACACAGAATAACTAATAGGCTGTCGTTTCGCTACTGTTATGATGTAACCATCTCATATAAAAGGATATCTGATATGCAACCCCCAAAAGGGTCTCCATCCACGGCTTGAGAGCCGCAAATAGACTCTTTCCTCTCTAAGTTGCCTTGGTCACAGTGTTCTATCAGAGCAATAGAAAAAGTAGCTAATGCACTTTGGGAAAGATACTTTAAAATAAAGCACACAGTGGCCCAGGAGAAGGCCTGCTGCCTCCAGGCACACCTGTCACTGACGCCCAAGCATTGCCCCAGAGCTCAGAATACAGCCATCTTCCTGTGACTTCATAAGTTAGATCCATGTAGAAGTGACAGATACAGAAATGAACAGGCCATATTGGCTCGCTGCTAAGATATGTCTGCCTTCACAAAGGACTGTGTCAGATGGCTCGCCGAGAAGCACTTTGTCCATCTTTCCTCAATTCATCAAACATTACCAGAGCTACTAACTGAAAGCGATAGTCCTTAGTCGCTCACAGTCCAACCGGAAGAAACAAATGCTTACACGACAAAGTTCCTACTCAATGGCATGGCTGTGCTTACATAAACCTCTTGGGCACATAGGAGAGTGAATACCTGAACCAGGAGAGAAAGTGGGGAAGGCTCAGAGATGCTGCAGCACTTGACCTAAGCAGAGTTTAGCCAAATGGGCCATTATGCCAGGCAAGATAGTCAAGGAATAAAGAAAATGAAGCATAAGGACAAATACCTTCAAAATTACCTTATATTCCAAGAGCATGAAATGAAAGAAGATAAGGATGAAGATAAGGTGCCAAATCTCAAAGGACAGGGCTTTGATGAAACATGCAAAGAAGTTTTCATCTTTAACTCTAAAAAACCCAGTTATTGTTAAAAGACTCCCCCCCCCACCCGGGGCCGAATGGTGTGGGTCAATAAAATAGAACTTTTAGTCAGGTTAGAAAGCTATCGGCTAAGTTCAAATAACAGGTGGGATACTGAACCAGGGGAGGGGCTTTCACAGTAGGGCAGGAGACCAGACTGAGCAGAAGCTCTATTAGGAAGGCCAACTACCAGGCTCAGACTGAGTTTCTCCTCAGTGTCCCCTGCTTATTCACAGGCCCATGCAAGCCTCCCCTGTGCTGACCATGCCAAACAGGATGCTGGTAGTCAATTACAGTAGGGGCAATTGTAGCTGATTGTCCATGAGGTAGGTCTCTTGATCAGCCATGGGCTTGGCTCTCCTGGCACGCCTCGGAAGCCCAGACGGTAGTTCAGAATGGAGCAGAGTGGGCCTGTCTCAGAGCAGGGAGGTGAGAGAGCTTAGCCACCCCCAAAGCCCCAGCCCTTGCTGTTCCAGCAGCCACATTCCAGAGCCTAATGAGAACAAGCTGCAACCATTTCGATACATTCCTTAACCAAACACAACTTCTCGAAAAACACATAGACTATACAGCAGTGACTTCGTCGCACAAGACACATGTCAAGGGAAAAGTATGAGAAAATTGGGCAGGTACATCTAACATGTCAATAAATTAAAGCAAGTTTATTTTCACAGAACCAAATGGTCGGACTTGCCCGTGCTTTCCTACCGAGGAGTAAGAATTACTCCCTAGAGAGAGTACTCAGAGTGCAATTAGGCCAGTCCTGGAATTTTTTGAAGCAGAACTATCCTTTCTTCACACACGATTACCCCTTCATTCTTTAGCATAGATGCTTACTTAGCTTAGAGGCGTCATAAGGGGATTTCTATGTTTGTGTCCTTCTGTGATAACATGATCACAATACAGACTTTTTTTAGGAAAACCTGTAGGTTTCCAGTTCAGACAAAATGTCACTCATAATGTATCCTTCCACGTGTTCCTATAACAGTAACAGTGTTACACTTGAGGTCATCTGTTCAATGAAGGTAAACGTTTTTTCCCAGCATTCATTTTTAGCCCATGGCAAAAGTGTATCAGTCTTGAGGACATTGTATTGAGGTCTTTCTTAAGTAAAGGCTTTTGAATTAGAAGAACTACTCACTTGTAGCCCAGTGAACCCATGTTTTCCAGATGTTTCACCTGGTCCACACAAGACACCCCAGCAAAGGGAGGCAGACACCATTTTTGAAACAAACTAGACTGAGGACAGCTGAAACTCATCTCTGCAGCCAACAATGGCACAGGTGCTTGACTCTGAAAAAGTTCACATTTTCTGAGGATGAAATTCAGTGCTGGGCCATTTACCTAATACCAGCCATGGTTCAACTCCCAGTCATGCAGGACAAGCAATACTTTCTTTCTCCTGCAACCTAATAACTGAAATCAAATCCAAAAATAAATAAATAAATAAATAAATAAATAAGAAGGAAGGAAGGAAGGAAGGAAGGAAGGAAGGAAGGAAGGAAGGAAGGAAGGAAGGATTGCACAGTGTTTTCAGAGTGGGAGAGTAGAATTTTTTTTTTGAGACAGGGTTTCTCTGTATAGCCTTGGCTGTCCTGGACCTCACTCTGTAGACCAGGCTGGCCTCGAACTCAGAAATCCGCCTGCCTCTGCCTCCCAAGTGCTGGGATTAAAGGTGTGCGCCACCACCACCCTGTTGAAAATTTTTTACCTGAGATCATAATGTAAAATTAGAAAGATTCAATGGCAGACACAAGGCAGGTGGAGGCAAGTGTTGGCACATACACTTGTACATATTGTACACTTCAGAAGTGTGTCATGTCTAAGAGGGCCCATCAATTGCTTATTTCTTTTGACACTTCCAGGGGACAGCAGTCAAGGAGAGTGTTCCAATAAAATCAGCACAATTTTCTGACAGGGTAAAAGAAGGGCGTATGTTTCTAGTTGCAAGGGGGTTTATGTACAACACCACGGCCCTGATGGAGAAATTATGATTGCTAACTGAAGCAAAATTCAGATGCTTTTTTAGTATGAGTAGCCCTAACTTTAACCCTAAGTTTCGAATCAAATTCTTAACCCACTGACACTGTACATAAGCATCCCTAAACCTTCATTGAGCAAACAAAAAGCCATCAAACAATTACCAGGCATGGCTAGTAACTGGGATGTTACTAGAGGCTGTGCCATGCCTCCGTAGCCGCAGAGGGCTAGCATCAGTAGGTGAGGATCCAGCAGACTTCAGACTACATGCTTCAGCTCAGCAATAACCACATTTTCTCCCCTTTTTATGCCTGGAAAAATGAGCATCAGGAAACAGACCTGTAAGGTGGCCGCATCCCTGGCCCTGTGTCACTACATGAAAACAGCCTCTGACTTCACCTGTTCACAAATGAATCTTTGCTAGAACTGACTAAACCTCCAGGGTGACCCTGTAGGAGGACCAGCAGTCTCAATTAACCTGGACCCCCAAGATCTCTCAAACCCTGGACCACCAACCAGGTAGCATACACCAGCTGATATGAGGCCCCCAAATACAGCAGAGGACCGCCGGGTCTGGGTTCAGTCAGAGAAGATGCACCTAACCCTCAAGAGACTGGAGGCCCCAGGGAGTTTAGAGGTCTGGTGGGGTGGGGATATCCTCATGGACACAGGGTTGGGGAAGAAGTATGGGATATGGAGCAGTTGGAGGGTGGACAGGGGTGGGGAATAAAATCTGGAGTGTAAATAAATAAATAAGTTTAAAAAAAAAAAAAGAAAGAAAAGAAATTTCCAGGCTTGTTACTGTAGTGTAAACAAGCATTGCTTGACTAAGATAAGGAAATGTGACTGCCTCTTCCTTTCCTATGTATTACTAGGACTGCTTGCCTGCCCAGCCTTCGGTGTCCCTCTGTATTCAACAGTGTGATCTGGTGAGAAAGAGATGATCCCAGGAGCTCTGTCCTTTCTGCGCACACCCAGGTGCCAGCTTCTGCAAGTGCTGCACTTTCTGACTTTGTGACTGTTCCCTACGACAGCCAGCCCAACCGTTAATACTCCTGTAAGAGCCCACGAGTGACTTTAGGGGTTCCTTCTCACTGGAGCGGGCAAACCACTGAGACACCAGAAAGAACAGATTTCCCTTTGAGTTTCCCAGATTCCTCCAGCAAAGCAGCTAGGAGGGTACCAGACACACGCTCATCAGCAATAAAGAGCACAGTCAATAAAGAGCGTTTGCCTCCTATGAGCATCGGCAGCTTTCCCTTCAAAGTGGACGTGATAGGGTACCTTAAAAGGTTGGGTACAGATTGGGTGCAGTGTGAAATGCATGAGAAAGCAGTTTGGAGCAAGCATAAACACATAGTAACAAAAATAAATATCCATTTTAACTTCCTCCGTCTCTCCTAGGTCACATGTCACCCACACCTAAGCACCTCCAGATTTGAGAATGAGTACAAACATTCCTAATCAGGAAGCCAGGGATGCCTCAGTGCATGTGTACTGCGTGAATGCTAGATATATAAAGCTGAATCACAAGAAAGCTGTGCATTTTATATGCTGACTATACATACTACATGTATGCCCGCTGTGTGCAACTAACAGTATAATGTTTTTTAATTATATTTCTGATATATAGTACTGTTTCTTTACTTTTATATTTGCGGCCACTTTTATGATTGGCATGACTCTGAATGCTCATGAATAAAACTTCTAATTAGAAACTAGGCTCCTAAGGCTGGAGAGATGGCTCAGTGGTTAAGAGCACTGGTGGATGCTCTTACAGAGGGTACAGGTTTGATTCCAAGAATCCACGTGGTGGCTCACAACCATCTGTAACTCAGTTCCAGGGGATCCAGTGCCCTCTTCTGTCCTCCACAAGAAGTACATGCATGTGGTGCACAAACATACTTGCAAAATACACATATATATATAAATAAATTTTTGAAAAATTCAAAAACATTTAAGGAAAAAGGAAAGAAACTAGACTCCCCCAGGGCACATACACACAGAGATATGCACACTGACACACAAACTAGACTCCCAGGTCCAGGAAAACAGGACCTTCTTTGTGAGGATTCATCTGATATTAACTGCCAGATGGTGTAGCAACTCCAACCACAGAGTATCTAGACACAGTTTGTGGCAGTAATTATTGACCAAGGGAGAGAGAAGAAGAACCCTTAGCAATTTCTTCTGTTTTGAACTTTGCCCTGTGAAAATTACACCTTTTTTTTAAAAAATGGAAAATAAGATCATTTGACTCTCAGGGCACAAGCCACAGCTTTAGAATGAGTTCCATTTGTTATAATGAGGCATGAAGGACCCTTCCTACCACTGATCATTACTTCCATGGAAAATGGAAAATGTCCCACCTCCCTATAATGAAATAAGCTGAGAATTGCTAAAAATTAATAAAACAAATAAAATAACGCCAAAACATAACATTCTATACCTCCTTCCTTCCCTACTTTTTAAGAGGAACTGGAGAAGTGACTCTCCATCCGATACCAAATGACTAATTCAATTAAGCTCCAGCTCAAGTCCTCTAATAGAGACAGTAATGCAGTCTGCACTGATGTTTATAAAGTGCTCTGTGATTTTTTTTTTAGGTTATTGATGTTATCTGAATCTTAAAGTCACCCAATAGCCATGGTTATTAATACAGATTTATCATAGAGAACTTCAAAACATACATTTTTATAGAGATGGCCAATTCTAATTCCAGAATATGAGCTTCGGGAAAATACACTTTTTTAGCAATTAGGTATACATGTACACTATTCTTCCAAATGTTTTAGTACTTTGGGATTTTGTAAAAAAATAAATAACCCCTAAGCAGAATGGCAAATTCACTTCAGCCCACACTGGTGTAAAGTGTCTATCTGAAAAGTACCACTGGGAGGCTCTGAGCACGTGGGTGGTGTGCAGCTTTCTGCAGAGTTGGAGAATACAGTAAGCTCTTTACAAACCTCAAGGTTACCTCTACTTCATGGCTGAAGAGGCTGTTGAAAGATAGGACAGGTGGGAGATTGGAGATGATTTGTCTGTGTGCCACATAGGAAAGTTTCTTTACCCATCTTACCTAACTTCAGCCTCACATAGCCATTCAGATGGGTGGCTGCTGTAGGTCAGACTCCTGGTCAAACTCCGCTCCTAATTTGAACTTCTGGAGATCGTCAACAAGAGACTATTATGTTGGAAAGCGGTCCAAAGTCTATGGAATGATGATGGGAATTGGACACGATACAAAAGTTCTTCCTAAAGCACCAATACCATTAAAATATCAATAACTCAGTAGAAGGATCCATCACACCATTCCATTATATAAAGAAAAAAGCCAGGGAAGATGATGGCATTCGCTTCCTTCCCATACTGCACTACCTTCCGGTAAGGCTTCCATTAAGTTGTATGCACACTAGGAGAATTAACCTAAAATGTATTATCTGCTGGCTGTTGGGGAGAATATCTATATCATGCCTCTCTCCTAGTTTCCAGGAGCATCAGATGAGTGTATATGGGATATACATGTGTCTTTCCATCATCTCTCTGCCATGCATGTCTGTCTCTTAATCACCTTTTTGACCTTTAGTCCTAGTGTGCAGGATCACTCTGATGACCTCCTCCTACTACACTGATGATCTCATACTACGTTGGTGATACTACCCTTCCCCCCAAAACAAGGCCACATTTTAGAGTATTTAGGTTAGACCTTCAATATTCTTTGGTGGAAGTCAGGACACAAACCAACCCTAAAACACAAGAAGTATGCAGTTTTGCTGCCCTAATTAACCACTTTCACAAGCCCTATTCCCCAACCCACCTGGGGGGGGGGGGGGGGGGGGGAGACCATATCTTCTAAGGTGAAGAGCCAAGGGTTTCTCCAAGTGAGACATGAGAAAATGGGTAAACCACAGCAGCAAAGATGAAGGAAATGACAACCATCTCAAATAGGAACATTTCTGGTGAGTTAAGATTTCATTTTAAATTGTCCCACACACTTGTGTATGATACCACAAGTGACCACAGCTACTGTGTGGGCCGCCCTATTAGGAACTGGTGAGGCTTGAACAGCCCCAGCCTCTACCTTAGTGTTCAGTATAGTGGATCAACCACTTTGTATCATGAAGGAATGAACAGATATGTGCCCTGTAATCACCAAAGTGAAAGACATCCCAGCTAAGGCCAAGATAAATGTAAGGCATGGGACCCCATGCAATTGCAGAGCAAGGGCTGGCAAGATAATCAGTGTGTGAGAGCACTTGCTGTACAGCCATAAGGACCCAAGTTGGAATCCTCAGCACTCATGTAAAAAGCCAACTGTGGCCATGCAAGCGTCTGTAACTCCAGCCCTGGGAAGGCCGGAGTCAGGAGGATCGGTAAAGCCTGCTAGCCACCAGCCTAGCTCCAGGTTCAGTAAGAGACCCTATCTCAAGCAGATAGTGTGGAGAATAACAGAATAGGACATCCAAAGTCCTCCTCTGGCATCCTATGCACAGACACATGTGCTTGCGCTCACACGTGCATCATATACACAAAAAGAAAGAAAGAAAACAAACAACATGGCTTCTGTTCCGACTCAGGATGACACGAGAAACAGGCATTACTACGGGTAGTTCAAATGAGCATAACATAAAACATTAAGGCAAGGAAGACACCTACTAAGTACTTCACATGAAGCTAGGAATTGTATTACCTACTGTGCTCATCAATATGTGAAGTCACTCTCATGTAGCTTATCCCCAACTTATAGAAGATGAAACTAAAGCTTGGGAAATTCAAAAAAAAAAAGTCCAGAATCCTCCAGCTCATCAGGAAAACTAAAGGTAATCGGTGACACAGAACACAAGGTCACTTTGTCAAGAGTTGAGGAAGAAAAAGCAAGCCTGTGCAATAGGTGAAATCCATCTTCTGAACATTACTGGTCCTAATTTAAATGCAAAAGTATGGATAGTCCAGAAGGCAGAAATCAGAGGAATCATATTTCAAAAATATCAAGTATGCTCAGATTCTTGGCAACAAAATAAAACACATTACTGTGGCTAAAGAAGAAACATTCCAAATGGGCTATAATGGATTGTATTTAAAAACAGAAGTTATCACGCAGCCAGCTAGGAAAGCTATGCATGGGAGGGTGTGTTTGCATATGTGTGTTTTTACATGCACGTTTTCCCCTGGAGCCATTAAGACCTCAGGAAAAAAATTATGACAGCAATGTGCCATGTATGTAAAAGATGGATGGGTTAAAGTTACTGTTTTCTTGGGACCTGCCTGGCATTTGACAGCCACACGCCAGTATACTATCTGGAAAGACTCAGGACCTGCGCTGTAAACTTAGTTATTAGTCGTTATTTATGCTTCGTGCTCCCTGGCAGACCACCCAGTGCTGTGGCAATAAAGGGAGTCACACTGCATCTCTCCAAAACAATCAAAGAACCAAGGAGTCCACCTTTGGGTATCACTGTTGAAGGATGTGGCTTTCCAGCAAAAAAAAAAGTATGTTATGTTTTTGACTATTCTACAGACCTAGGGAAATGGAAGTGACCAAACCCGGCAGGAGACTTCTCTGTTCTCTGTTCAGGGTAAGCATGCCTCCTTTAGGGGCTTCAGTTCTGCCATCCATAAAAGGAAAGACTGCTCCAACAGTCTCCCTGGTCCTTTCCCCTTCTGAATCCTGTGTTTTTAAAAAAAAAAAAAAAAAAAACTGGAACCTGTTAGCAGCCCCATACTAACCCCGGGGATGTGATGGAAGGCTGACCTCAGTGCCTGGGGGCCTCAGGCTCTGACAGCCTGCCAGAACCTCCTCGCTCTGCCTCCCAGTTTGGCTTGTTAGAGAGTTAACAAGGCATGTTTGAACATTCCTGAAGGCCTTCAACAGAAAAGCTCATCGTGCAGTGCTTAATATCATTAGATATGTCAAAGCTGTGGTCCACCAGGACATGCAAGAGCAGATGAAGTTCCCTTCTTAAAATGTCAAACATAACACAAACATGTCACGTTGCTCCTACTAATGTTTTTTTTTAATATTTATGTGTTTTATTTAAATATATAATTGGTTAACAAAGTAAACACCTCCCACCTAAATAACCTTTGGACATTATTTCTGAATGATTTCTTTAAATTATCTTATGAACCCTACTAAGCACAAATCTCTTCTTCAGTACATATAAAATTATCCCATAGTAATCTGTGCATTTACAGTGACCAATAGCCCACCCCACCCTACCCCTGGCTGAAGGCAGCATCAGCCAAAGTCTCACTTGTGGAATTCTTAACTTGGAAAGCTAAGCATCGGCCTTATTTTTCTAAGGATCAAGTGGACCAGTTTCCTAACTCACCAAGCAACTAGGCTGACCTTCCGATTAGGACTTTTGATGCCAAGTTCCACTTTCACCCACAGTAGTGTCACGAATAAGATTAGTCACCATAAACTCATATATGTTTAGAGTGGCAGCAGGAGGTGTGGCCTTGTTGGGGTAGGTGTAGCCTTGTTGGGGTAGGTGTAGCCTTGTTGGAAGTGTGTCACTCGGGGTAGGCTTTGAGATTTCAAATGCTCAAGCCAGACCCAGTGTCATTCTCTTCCTGCTGCTTGCTGATTCAGATGTAGAATTCTCTGCTCCTTTTCCAGCACCGTGTCTGCCTGCACACTGCCATGCTTCCTTCCATGATGATAATAGACTAAACCTCTGAAGCAATAAGCAAGCCCGAATAGAATACTTTCCTTTGTAAGAGTTTGTTGTGATCATGGTGTGTCTTCACAGCTGTAAAAACCCTAGCTAAGACACCGACTAATACAGCCTAATGGTTAGAGAGTACCAAGGGACCTGCTATCATTCCCTTCCATAAGTCTTCACCTGATTGCAGCCCAGTCCCTTCCAGGGACCAAGTCCTACGCTGGGCCTCATGAATCCGCACACAGAGCTTATAGCATTTTCAAAGCATTAACTATTTGACATAGAGAGACGTCTGTATAGGGCCTGAGATGGCTCCGTGGATAAAGCACTGTGCGTGCAAGCATGAAGACTGGAGTTTAGGTTCCCAGAGCCTATGTAAAGGCCCCACAGAAATGGTGGTCATCTGTAATCCTAGCACTTGGGAGCCAGAGAAGGACGCTCAAGGCAAGCTAGCTAGACTAACAGGAGTCGGTAACCTTCAGGTTCACTGAGAGACTCTGTAGAAAGCTACCAGAAAGATAACTGACATCAACTTTAGGCCTCTACATACAGACACATACACCCACACATAAACACACTCAAACACACTCAAACACATGTACATGCACCCTCCTCCCACACACACACACACCACACACACACACACACACACACACACACACACACACACACACACACCATGTATAGCCAATACTGCACAGTCATATTTAATACCTAATGAGTTTAGAATAAGAACTCATTTGCTTCTGGCAACAAGAACAATACTTAAAGTAAAATGAAATTTTAGACTCACAGAGCAAAACAAAGGCATTCTTTTCTCTATTGGGGAGAAAACTACAGTATAACTGTTTGTTACCAAAGATTTCCTAAAAATTTCCTAAAAATAAATAAATAAATAAATAAATAAATAAAGGGCTTTGAAATCAAAAAGAATATTTTAAAAGTGCATGCAAACAAGAAAACTTTAATGAACTTTTTTCAAACATTTTACTATGTAAATTTCCAAATATAGAAATAATGGTGTGATTAATTCATAACTATGTATCATCCATTCCTTGTAGGTACTCAAATATTATCTCATGTCTAAATTCTTTTTACTTTGCTGGAGACTTTTAAAGTGAATCCCAGAAACCATGCTAATGTCCTCCATATGAGTCTCGAGAGAAAGCATTTGATGAGGGTTTTTTTTGCTTTGGTTTGGTTTTCGACGGGTTTTTTGTTTGTTTGTTTGTTTTGTTTTGTTTTTCAAGACAAGGTGGTTTGTCTATGTATCCCTGGTTGTCCTGGAATTTGTTCTGTAGACCAGGCTGGCCTTACACACACACAGAGATCCACGTACCTCTGGCTCCTGAGTGCTGAGATTAAAGGTGTGCGCCATCACCACCCAGCTTGGTAAGATCAATCTTTCATTGACTAAAAAAAAATCTCAGAAGCATATTTTTAGACAGGATAAAGGATGAAAAACACCATGCAGGCTTCAGACTTGTCAATGAAAGGCTGAAGACTGCCCTTCAGGTGAAGAGAAGTCCAGTGTTCACTTCAACACCAGTAGTCAACATAACACTGGAACTTCAAGCCAGACATTTTAGGTAGTAAAAAAAAGTAAAACCATGTAATCAGAAAAGAGGACATGAAACTATCTCTGATCACAGTTGTTGTCTATATATGAGATGACAAAACACTTTTTAACCTCTTGCTGCTAACAAAACTCAGCAGAATTTTTTTTTTTTTTTTTTTTTGGTTTTTCGAGACAGGGTTTCTCTGTGTATCCCTGGCTGTCCTGGAACTCACTCTGTAGATCAGGCTGGCCTCAAACTCAGAAATTGGCCTGCCTCTGCCTCCTACATGCTGGGACTAAAGGGGTGCGCCACCACTGCCCGGCAAAACTCAGCAGAATTCATGTAAACTAACAATGAACATCTAAAAATATTAAGACAAGTATTTTAATTATAGAAAAAGAAAATACTTTGGAATAAGTTTAACCAGGAAAGTGAAATACATACACTAAACACTATAAAACATTGCTTAAAGAAATCAAAGAAGATACAGATACAAAGGAAGATCTCCCTTGTTCATGGACTAGCCGACCTGATAGTAAGTGCCTAGATGACAATAGGGAGCAGGTGCGAGAACTCTGCCTTTAGAGGCTGAAGCTCAGCACCAAAGCTTCGAACTGACAACACGAACCCCAGTCATTTACAGATTCCATACGAACCATACCTGGCCCTATTTTTCTCTCTTCCAGAAATAGAAAGCCATCCTAAAATTTGCATAGACTCCCGTGGAAATCCCAAGTAGCCAAAACAAACTTGAAAGTGAGAAGGTTGGAGAATTCAAGCTTCTCCATTTCTAAAGTCCCTGGAGTTGCAGGGGTCTGGGGAGTTATCCTGTATGAGGTACAGTCTCATCTGGCCCGGATGGGATGTTTCTGGAAGGGGAGAGGGCTAATAGTTTCCCCACATTGTAAATTTCTTGGTGTCGCTAAATTGTACACTTAAAATTGGCTTAAGTGGGAAGTTTCACATTTCATCTCTATATTATCACACTAGAACTTCGTCTTTAAACAACACACACATTTTCTTAGGATAGCAAAACATTTTTCCATATTTTAGACCTGTGGCCTCAAAACTAAGTCTGACACAGATCTAAAAAAAAACATATACTCCTCTCTCCCCCAGTCCATTCCAGAATCTCATCTTATGCAATGAATTTACATCTTAGAGAATCTTTTCTTTTCTTTTCTTTTTGTTTTTTTGTTTTGTTTTGTTTTTTGTCTTTTGTTTTTCCAGACAGGGTTTCTCTGTATAGCCCTAGCTATCCTGGAACTCACTCTATAGACCAGGCTGGCCTCGAACTCAGAAATCCGACTGTCTCCCAAATGCTAGGATTAAAGGAATGCACCACATTACCTTAGAGAAAAATTTCCATAAACATCAGATAAAATTAAAAGTTGCTGGGGCTGAAGAGATGGCTCAGCAGTTAAGAGCACTGACTGCTCTTCTGGAGGTCCTGAGTGCAATTCCCAACAACCCCATGGTGGCTCACAACCATCCATAATGAGATCTGACGCCCTCTTCTGGTGTGTTTGAAGACAGCTACAGTGTGTAAATAAATCTTCTTTTAAAGTATATTTGTAATTTAATCAGTAAAAAAAAATTGAGTTGACAAGTCATGGCCTTTGGTCTAAATTCAGATTACTTCCTTACTTGTTCAGCTTCCTGTTTGTTTGTTTGTTTGTTTGTTTTGTTGGTTTTTTTTTTTTTTTTAGTATTTCTGTGTATGTAGGTTTTTTTAAAGATTTCTTTATTACGTAGTGTTCTACCTGCATGTATGCATGCAGGCCAGAAGAGGGCATCAGATCTCATTATAGATGGTTATGAACCACCATTGTGGTTGCTGGGATTTGAACACAG
Source organism: Montemys delectorum (assembly GCA_019843815.1). Classification (NCBI taxonomy): domain Eukaryota; kingdom Metazoa; phylum Chordata; class Mammalia; order Rodentia; family Muridae; genus Montemys; species Montemys delectorum. Next base: position 19,756 of record JADRCD010183328.1, read on the forward strand.
GGCCTCTGGAAGAGTCGTCGGTGCTCTTAACCTCTGAGCCATCTCTCCAGACTGTTTATTCAGCTTTCAAAGCTAAGAATAATCTTTACATTTTGAAATTGCTAGAAGAATAGAAACAATATTTCCTAACACTTGGAAATTACATGTAATTCATATTTCAGTGTAGTGAGCAGAGTTTCACGGAGGCACAGCCACACATTGCCCCATGTGTCATCCTCACCGACTCTTAAGAAATGAAGGCAAAGCTTACAGAAAGTCAATGTGTTCATCGGTTTTGCAATCAGTATAATAAATATCTCAAACAGTCAAGTTACCAAGAGAAAAGGTTTCTTTTGAATCACTGTTTTGGAGACTCCAACCTATGATTGGATGTGCTTTCAGACCTGTGGCCTGGAAGTACATCATAGACAAAGCACATGGCAAAGTGAAGCTGCTCAGATCATGGCTGGGATATGAGAGAAAAGAACCAGATTCCCAAAACTCCCTTTCCAGGAACACCCCCAGCGACCTAAAACCTCTCCTGGGCTGCATCTGGTTTTTTTTTTTATTAGATATTTTCTTTATATTATTTATATGATATCTCCTTTCCCAGTTTCCCCTCGGGGGGGGGGGAAGGAAAGAAAAAAAGAAAATTAAAAAAAAAAAACTGTTCCCTCCCACCTCCCCCTGCTCACCACCCCACCCCCTCCTGCTTACTGGCCCTGGCATTCCCCTACACTGGGGCATAGAACCTTCACAGGACCAAGGACCTCTCCTCCCATTGATGATCAACTAGGCCATCCTCTGCTGTACATATGCTGCTGGAGCCATGAGTCTCACCATGTGTACTCTTTGGTTGGTGGTTTAGTCCCTGGGAGCTCTGAGGGTACTAGTTAGTTCATATAGCAGCCTTATTCATAATAGCCAGAAACTGGAAACAACCCAGATGTCCCTCAACAGAGGAATGGATACAGAAATTGTGGTACATCTACACAATGGAGTACTACTCAGCTATTAAAAACAATGAATTTATGAAATTCTTAGGGAAATGGATGGATATGGAGAATATCATCCTGAGTGAGGTAACCCAATCACAAAGAACACACATGGTATGCACTCTCTGATAAGTGGTTATTAGCCCAGAAGATCAGAATACCAAAATATAATCCACAAACCACAAGAAACTCGAGAAGGAAGACCAAAGTGTGGATACTTCATTCTGTCTTAAAAGGGGGAACAAAATACCCATGGAAGGAGTTGCAGAGACAAACTATGGAGCAGAGACTGAAGGAAGGGCAATCCAGAGACTGCTCCACCTGGGAATCCTTCCCATATTTAGTTATCAAATCCAGACACTGTTGTGGATGTCAGCAAGTGCTGGCTGACAGGAGCCTGATATAGCTGTCTCCTG